>JAKSZP010000196.1:0-148570 GCA_022478985.1 Massospora cicadina
TTTGTGATATGACACCAGGAAGGTAATGTATCAGGGTTTGGATAAGTTGAGAAGAAAATTCCATTAAGAGTGTGTCAGAACCTAGTGGATGGCCCAGAAAGCCATATGCATAGCTGATTAAATAATGTTTTAGTATGGTTATCCGTAATTAATTTAGTAGGTAATAGCTCAAATGGGTACTAATTGCACCCACGCAAACCAAAAAACTTTTAATAGTGGCTTACCAAGAGGCTTGCAGGTGTAACAACTAGGTTTAAGAAAGTTCATAGTGTATGATAATCCCCAGGGATCTGCAGTTGTGTCAGTAGTAGAGTCAAACTTGGTCATAGTTTTAAAACAAGTGTATCAATAAAAATTAAGCTAGATTATGGTTCAGCGTCATCATTGTCCCATTTTGTTGATGGATTAAATGAGTGGATGAATCACATTATATTGTGGACAGCGATATTGACAGGAGGCGTTTTTTGTCCGTTTGTCTCTGGACATGAAACATAGGGAAAGGTTGACAATATCTATGAAAAACAACTTAGAGATTCAATATTTTAAAGAGTTTTTATTATGATAAATATATTAAAGAATGATTTGCGTCAAAATATTGAGAGAAGCCGCCTTATATTTAATGGAAGGGCGGACTATGAGCATGCCGCAGTGACAGACCTGAGCATGATAAATAAACATTTAATAGTTGGATACATTAAAGTTTTTAAAGTATTATAGGTGCTTGGTTGAGTCAGAAAACCAACCTCATGTAATCCATAAGATTGACAGGTGATGTGGCAAGTTAATTTTAAAACTCCAGTGCAATGCAAATAATCCTCAGAGCTGTCAGAAAATTTAATTTCAATATTGTGTAATTACATGTTGTGTACTATAGAGGCGTTTGATTTTTAAACAACTTTGAGTTATCTTGGGAGATTTGAATGGGGGTTTTTGGGTTTCAGAAAGTTTAAAGTATCCAGTCTTGGGCTAATTTAGATAGTATCGCCTTATTTGGCGCGTTAAAAATGATGTTTGATGGCTCTAAGAAGAAGGCGCCAGAAAGAAATTCTTTTTGGGTTATTTCTTTTCAAAGCTATGTTAATCTTATTCAAGCGAGTGGAGTTGAGAGCATGGGTATATGTGCCATATTTCTGAAGGGAAATGCCACAGCCCAGTGCTCATCCACTAAATGAGCTAGGTCATTCTTCATCATAAGGTAGATCTGTGCTTTAGGCCTCTTCTGTGCCTCAAAAGTGGAGATCTCTTCCTAAAAAGAGGGCTCCTCATCAGGACTTAAATTATACTTTCCTTTCAAAACTAGTATATCCCACCCTCAGGGATTCGAGTCAATTTGTAGTTTTTATTTTTTTTGAGGTGTTTAATTGTAAGAATGACAGATAAACTCTTAAGGATGCGGTGCCTCAGGGTTGGCATAATAAAGATCATTGACAATCTCCACGCAAAATGTGCAGTCTTTAGTGCTCACCCAGCTGTTCTCAAAGGATGTTTGAGGAGAGCGTCTATACTTCTCCTAATCCCAAGAGATCCTGGGAGTCCAAAGTCCTAACTCCTTTTAATTGATTACTAAATAAAACCAAAATAAGTAAGTGTGGATGGTTATCGTTTTCAACGCTAAAACCATAGACATGTAGATTGAAAATTTTTCTAGATTACTTAAAAATAATACAATACATCACCAACTGGACAGAGTACTTTACAATTTAGTAGTCATGTTTTAGGCCTTGGTGAGCTTCTATTAACCTAATCCAGACTCCTTAAGTAGAGAGATTGAATAAGCGATTTTCCAAAAATATAAAAAAGCCTATATATTTGAATACCTTTTTAAGGAGGTACAAGGATTATATGAAAAAAGACGCATAAGATAAGTTCTTAATGGGTATTTATTGCGTAAACAAAGACAAATAACAAAGAAGTTTATCTACTAAGAACTACTATAAAAGAGAATATTGGATTTTATAAGGTAATTTTACTAAAGGATTGGAAAATGTGTACCCAACAAAGCAGATTTTATTGCCATTAGTAATGTAGTCTAAGTATGCCTAAACTTGACATTTGGGTTGAAGGTGAATGTTATTAAATTAGGTAAGTTTGTATTACTAAAAGAATAGAACCTCGCTTGAAAGTAGAATCCAAATATGTTTTTACTACTGAGAAACTTGTAATTTTAAAACTTTTTATGTAAAACCAGCAGCCCCATCACGCGACCACTTGGTACCAACCTGGAATTTCTAACTCTTACCAACGTTAGTTCAAAGTGTGTTTAAAGTCAGGCATGTTACAACTTGATAACTTTGGACCTAATAACATCCCTTTTGTTCATAAGATTGGGACCCATAGTTTTGTCATTAGCATAACAGGAGAGGTTAACCTTTAAATCTACCAATTACTGAATAGAGAGGATTCACCTATGGGAAGCCAAAAATGGCCTCTAATTTATCTTGTGATAATCATTTACCATATAGGTTTCAGGCAACGTGGGCATGGTACACTTAATTGGGGATAACAGGGACACAAAGAACACATAGTGATGTCATGAGTAGGGAATCTCTTAATCCTGTAAGTTACCATTTCCTAAGTGTTTAGCACCTCATAATATAAAATTTTTATTATAACTTTACGGATGAACCTTCATGTTCAAATGGAGTGTATTAAAATTCTTTGAGGTATAATTTCTTGAATTCAAATAAAGGATAGAACTTTCCGACCTGCAACCTTTTAAAATTTTGGGAAGTCAAATTATAATTGCAAGTCTTTAAAGCTAAACAAGTATGTTTTAAAGTAACTCCATTTTCGCCTTAAATGGATATTTATTCACTAAGAACTATAAACATGCATTATAAAAGGTGCGACAGAGTAGTATTTATAAATTTTCCTTTGTAGATAAAAAAGTATATAGTCTTCAAGGGGCAAGCATTAGTGTGAGTATTGACCCTTGAGATTGGCAAGTTCTACCTGAAGTTTGAGGAGCCAAAGCCTTTTATCGAGTAGGGAAGGACCTTTGTCGCTTTCCTGGCAGGTTTTAGCGTTATCTTGGCCCTTTGATTCCTTTGTGACAATGGTACAATCCAGGATTTCATTGATCAGCAACTTCTAACGTTTAGAGTGGATTTCAAGTAAAACTCAATCATAATCTAAATTGACTCAATTTTTAAACTTTTCTGACACTACCTCCCCCAAGCTCTTGCAGAAGGGAACATAGTTTCTGAAAAATCTTACAACAACCTGAGCTCTGAATGTACCAATTTGAAAATGACAATGGAGTACTGTGGCTAACACTGGTTTACACCTTATAGGGCCATGCCATAACACGCCTAGTTTATGGGCTCTTCCTCTATGGCAATGTTGTAAAACATCCTAGCTCTCTCAAATGATATTACAGCATAAAAGGCTTTGATTTATTGGCTTGTTTCGCCTCCTCTTAGGTAATGGTCTCCAAGAATCTATACACTAGGGATTGTGCCATAAATTTTACTCTGTTATTCTTCTCATGACTAATTCAGAAGTTTCCAAAAATAAGGTCTCCAGTATCAGCTGAACATTAGAAAGTAAAAATGAATCCTGATTGTACAGAGCTTAAACGGGGACATCTGGATGATTCAATGATATCTCACTTAGTATGCCACCAGAGCTCCTGGAAGGTGTTCATTTCATCTATCTGGGTCAGTCTGTGCCATCTTTTATAGTAAAAAACGAAAGTGCCTTTAGCATTCCCTACAACCTGGCAACCAATGGGTACATGGTCCCATTGGTTGCCAGGTTGTAGGGAATGCTAAAGGCCTGATAGACCCCATCAACGAATTAAATTCAGTCACAACTTGTGATATGAAGTTTGTTCCATTTCAGACAGTAGAACTTTTGGGGATATCATGCTTGGAAGATGTGTTTAGGCAGAAACGACGCAGTAGCTTTAGATGTAGTGTTAACGAAAGTGATAACCTTGACCCATTTTTTAAATAGTCAACAGCAATGAAAATTTAGTGGTGTCCATATAAAGCTGTATGGTGGGGTCCAATAACATCTATACTGACATTAAAAAGGGAGTAATTGATCTGACGACTTACTGTTAGAAATTAGGGATCGCAGGCCTTTGTTTAGCAGTATGAGACATGAGTCAAGGACATTATGTATGGGATGATCATGCCCTCCCAGTAGCATTGATCCTTAAGCCACTAATATGTCTTTTCATGGCGCCATGACCTACAGTTTCACGAGCTTCTATAATGGTTGTAGTTCTGGATGACAAATGGACATAGGTGAGCCAGGAAGAACCTATATTCTTGTTGAGTAGTCTGTTATCAATTTGGGTATGGGCCGTAAATTGCTTTAGATGATCTTTATGTGCTAAAGTCTCTGAATCCCACGCTTCTGGTCAACCTATAAGTTCATATACTCTATCTTATTTATATTTATATAAGGTTAATGTTGGCAAACGAGATAGTTCATCGACACTTGGGTGAGTAGCATCCGCTTAATGAACAATTAATAAGTTTTGACCTTGAAATTTAAAAGTCCCACTTTGTAAGCCGGCAAAATGGGTCCTTCATCCATTGTAACCACTGTAGTGACGCATGATAAGTTACTATTTGAAATGCTTATCATAGATTAGGGTCAGAACTTCTTGATGGCAAAAATTATTGCTAAGCATTCCCTTCCAGTGATGATATAGTTCCTTTCCGCCTTGTTTAAGGGTTTACTGAAGGATGCTAATTGACATCTTGATTAAAATGAAGTTGTTCTAGGATAGCTCATACTGCAAAGTTGCTAGCTTCTGTAAGCAAAAAGAAGATCTTGTCGAGCTCAGGGTTTACCAGTATTGGGGAATTTAATAAATAATTTCTCAATGAGTCAAAAGCCTTTTGCTGTGATTAATCCCAAATAATAGAAACTCTTTATGAAGTAGATAAAAAAGGTGTTTAGCAAAATCAGTGAAATTGGGTATAAATTGTTGGTAGTAATCAACCATCCTTAGAAAAACTTTCACATCCCTCAATCTTTGACGAGACATCTTATAGTGACATTGACCTTATAAGGGAAAGAAGAAATACCCTCGTGTGTAACCTTATGGCTTAGAAACTCCATGTCACCCTGAAGGAAATTGCATTTGGCTGGCTTCAACTTGATAAAGGCGGCTCTCATTTTGATCAAAGACCTCTCAAAGGTGCTTTAGGTGCTCTTTAAAGATTCAAAAGAATACTGTTACATCATCCAGGTAGACCAATACATAGGACATTTTTAAATCTTGGAGCATACCATTAATTGCCCACTGAAAGGTTGCATGGGCGTTGCACAACCCCTAATGCATGCAGGTAGGCTCAAATAGGTCTGACTGAAAAAGAGCTCACATTTCTTCCTGTCCTCAGGACCCAGCTCAATTTACCAGTATCCACTAGTAAAACCCATAGCAGGATAGAACTGATATCTGGCTAAGAGGTGGATAGAATTGTAAATTTAAGGCAAAAGGTAGCTTTCTTTTCACATGATTGCATTCAATTTTTGATAGTTTATTACAACATGATGTCTGCCCTCCTTGTTGCGGATCAGTAGCAGGGGAAAGCCAAAGGCTATTGGAGGGACTTAAGAGGCAGCTTTCAGCAGTTGTTTCAATTCCTGAGTGACTTGAGCCTCTTATATCTTGGACTATCATTAAGGCTTAGCTTGGATGGCTGGGAGTCTTCAGTATAAACTAGGTGCTGAACCCCTTTTATCGTCATAAAATCATAAGGGTCTTTTGAAAAGATATTAGCGTACTCCTCAATTAGTGAATGGGTCATTTGCTATTGATCACTTGTTAAGGTGTTTCCAAACTTGAAATCTACTTGTGCAATAATTAAAACCTCTTCAAGTCTTATATAAGCTAATGATCCACAAACGGAGACAGAGTTAACATGTTCAATCATAAAGGTACAAGGATATGCTATTAGGTTTTAAGTAATAGTTAAGGACATATCAGTGAGGTTTGACATTAGAACAGTAACGGTCCCATGATACGCATGATTAAGTATGCTAGGACAGGCAAAGGGTTCCCAAATTATGGGATTTGATTCCTTATAAATCTCCAAATGATGTTCAGGGGGTATGGTTACTTGAAATTCTGTTTCCACCAAAATTATTATTTGGGGGTATAGTCATCTTACTAATGGAACAAAGGTCAAAACGTCTGTATCTTCCACCACAAGGGGATTAATAGTAACATTAGGGCCCATCACTCAATATTTAAGTCTCTCAAGAAACATGAAATGTTCTAGCATAAAGTTATGAGGTTTCTTTCTTCCCTTCTCAATAGGCTAATATTTGACGATAAGCAGAACGTGGTATCTTAAAGTTGGAGAAATAAAAATGTCTTTGTGGCTAATTTGGGTATAAAATAGACCAGGAATGGGGTCCTAATAAGCAGATCATAGGTATCATTGTTCAAGACTATGACAGGAGCTGACACTACTAAGGAACTAAACTGTATGTCAATGACAATGTAAACTCCAAGGGGCCAAGTGTAGGTAGGCCTGGCAGTCCCATACAAAGAGAATGATCACGATTGTGGCAGCCTTAATTTTGCCTCATCAGCCATGAGAAGATGACATTAACAGGGTAAATAGCGTCAATAGTGCCATGATTCCACCTAATGTACTACTACTTCTACATGGTTGACTAATTATCTAAAATAAGAAAGAAATATAGGAAGTTAACAGCAGTTAAGAAGAACAACAACATCTATTTCCAGTAAGAGTTCAGGGGCATTGAGGGTGATGGGTGCAGACAAGACAAAAAATTTGGGAGGGTAATTATGAAAATACTGCTTAGACGCAGGGTTTTCAGCATAGGGAGCCTCACGCCCAAGACTGACGCCTCTTTTTCCGCCTCATCTGATGTCTTTTTTCTAACATCTTTTCTCCTTGTGGTTGTAGAAACCGCATTAGGGGCATGGGTCATACTAAATTTCCTTGGTTTTTTGGTCTACAGCATGAATATGAGGTCTCCACCCTTGGTTGATGAGGTATGTCAATTCAGGGTTTCAGCTATTTCCATAATGGCCTCTGTCATGATTTTAACCACTTGGAATCCTCCAATAATTTAGCGTTATTTGGGATGATATGGCCAATCCTGACGGAATGGTTTATTGACTATATTTTGTGTCATTTGGTTTAATTGCTGGTTAGTTGCTCCCCAATTTGGGTTGAGCCAAAATTAGTATACTGCCAAGTTTGGTATTAGGTTTGAGTGGGGCCAATTGGTGGCCCCAAATTAGTATAAGGATCACTGGCGACTAATAGCCAAGGATGATACAATCAGTATCAGTCAGCAGAATCAGAGTTTAATGCCAACTGCCATTTGTGGTCAGTTGTGGGATTTCTGGCGGAAAGCCAATGTATTCGCTTCAAATGTTCGCTGCCTGAACTGATTATCTGATATTGGTGGATCCAACAATTATTAGTTTGAGGCAGCTGAGGTTGTTTCTGGTGCCTCATTTATTATTAGATAAGATTAGAAGTGATGTTGGCGAGATGCCAAGATATTCCAAGTCAAAGCAAGCAAACAAAGTGTTTTCCGGTGCATTTATATCAACTCAAAGGTCAAACCAAAAATTGACATTTAATTAGATTAATTATTTATATGGCTCACTGGTGACTTAAGGCCAAGGATGAGCCAAAACTAATTCAGACATTGGGAAGGATGGAGCGAGAGGGTCGACGCCAGGGAAGAAAATTAGTGTAGAAGAAGTAGCAGTAGAAGAAGAAGAGAAGTGGTTGGCTGTAAGAACCAGTGGAAGAGCCAATAGGTCAGCGGTGGGCGCAGTAGCCCTTTTGTAAATAGTATAAATACCTGACGCTTCCCTCTCAATAAACATATCCCTTTGCCTAGTCTACCTTTTGTTATAAGTTTTTTATTTATTTCGTTGGTTGAAGTTTAGTCTAGGGGATCCCCAATTGGCATGGGTGACATGCCAAGGGGTTAGCCAGCGGTGCTAGCCCTGACGCTTAAGGCGAAATGGCAAGGGCTGACCAGTCTTCATACTGGTTAGCCTGCCAACTAGCAGAGCCCATAGTCAATTTTCCAACATTGATGCTCACTACAGGGGGACTCTTCTGGTTGGTGCTGAAGTAGCTAAAGGTTGGTTAAGAGGTGGTGGGGATGTGCCACTGTGGTTTGGTTCTAGCGGTTAGTGGTGGTGGGGAGGGGCAAGCCTTAGATTCCCGCCCCATACGCTGAGGTTAAAAGTAGGAGGATTACCATCTGGTTAAGTGGGGGGAAATGTCGTGATTTTAACCAGTTGGAATTCTCCAATGATTTAGCGTTATTTGGGATGATATGTCCAATCCTGGCAGAATAGTTTATTGACTGTTTTTCGTGTTATTTGGTTCAATTGCTGGTTAGTTACTCCCCAATTTGGGTCGAGCCAAAATTAGTATTCCACCAAGTTTGGTATTAGGTTTGAGTGGGGCCAATTGGTGGCCCCAAATTAGTATAAGGATCACCGGCAACTAATAGCCAAGGATGATCCAATCAGTATCATTCAGCAGAATCAGAGTTTGACGCCAACTGCCATTTGTGGCAGTTGTGGGATTTCCTGTGGAAAGCCAATGTATTCGCTTCAAACGTTTGCTGCCTGAACTGATTATCCAATGTTGGTGGATCCAACAATCATGAGTTTGAGGCGGCCAAGGTTGTTTCCAGTGCCTCATTTATTATTAGATAAGATGAGAAGTTATGTCAGCGAAATGCCAAGATATTTTGAGTTAAATTGAGCAACCAAAGCGGTTTCTGGTGCATTTATATCAACTCGAAGGTCAATCCCAAATTTGACATTTAATTAGATTAATTATTTATATGGCTCACCGGTGACTTAAAGCTGAGAATGAGCCAAAACTAATTTGGACATCGTGAAGGATGGAGTGAGAGGGTCGACGCCAGGGAAGAAGAATAGTGTAGAAGAAGTAGCAGTAGAAGAAGAAGAGAAGTGGTTGGCTGGAAGAACCAGTGGAAGAGCCAATAGGTCAGTGTTGGGCGCAGTAGCCCTTTTGTAAATAGTATAAATACCTGACGCTTCCCTCTCAATAAACATCTCCCTTTGCCTAGTCTACCTTTTGTTTATAAGTTTTTTATTTATTTCGTTGGTTGGAGTTTAGGCTAGGGTATCCCCAAATGGCATTAGTGACATGCCAAGGGGTTAGCCAGTGGTGCTAGCCCTGACGCCTAAGGCGAAATGGCAAGGGCTGACCAGTCTTCATACTGGTTAGCCTGCCAACTAGCAGAGCCCATAGTCAATTTTCTGACAGTCTCTTTGCTGTTGAGGATCATTTTGAACTGTTTATTAATTTCTTGGATTTGGAGTGTAAAATCATTGTGGGAAGAGAAAGTGGACACCATAGCAGCAATTGTGTCATATAAAGTGACTTAGTCACAAGAGGATAGGGCCTGTTCACTAAAGTAGAAATGGTTATTGAATTCAATATAGAATTATCCTTTTTTGTCTTATATGCATTAAAGCCTGCTTCCAGTTAAACAGAGTTAAATCACTCCCAAATTCCTTAATAAGAACATCGTTAAACTGTCTCCCAAGAGGTGCATTCTTTAGAGTAGGGCATCATAACCTTGCGTGCGCTACAGTCAAGGCAAACTTGTATGAGTTGCATCTTCTACTGGTTCATGGCTGATTTCTAAGCACCCTCATAGAAAAAAATGGATTTCTGATGCTCTTCATGCCCAGTACAAACTTCTGCCTATAAGTAGTATTAAAATAGTTAATAAGCTCAGAAAGGATGAAAATGTTGGAGTTCAAAGATCTGGTAATTTCTGAAGGTTCAGTCTCAAAAAGATCTGCCATGTGGAAAAGATCCAGCACCTTCTAAAGGATGATGAGATTGCCTTGTCATCTTGGCCCAGATTCTCCACTTGGTTAATAATGGCTTTAAGCTGATAACATGGCAGAGCCGTTGAATTCAGCAGCTTGGTCAGCGAACCATTAAAAGCCACTTGTTGCTAGGTTTTCTGAGATATGAATCTGAGAGGCAAGGCATTTAATCTTATTCACTATGATTTCTTGACTAACCAGCTGTCATGCAGCCATATTGTAACAGGTTAGATTTAGAGTAGAAATTCTTTGTCATGGAGGGCAGTAAGAGTTAAACTTGAGTGAGACTGTTTCCTTCAACATCCATTCAACCTCCACGAGTTACTCCCAGTAAATATCACTCCAAATTGACAATGCATTCCTTGGGTCCTCGTTCAGGTTTAGTCAAAGCTATGAGGTTCTCTAGGGGTTGTCCAGGTAGCCTTCAAAACCCTGAGGGCCTTCAGGGTCTCTAGGTCATTTGGTCCTTGTGACCATTCAAGTCCATTTGGGCTGCAGGACCCACCGGTGACAATTAATTCTGTAGCAGTCTGAGCATAAACCTCACTAAGATAAAATTTGTCCTGTAAAGTTTTTAATCTGAGTTTTATAGAGCTGCCATTGTTCAGAAAATTTAAATTTAAAAACCAGTTATAATATGGTCAAATAGTGCGCTTATTGAAACATTAACATAACAAGCTGTTGTGAAACTCATCTTGCAGCTACCTACCAGATTTTGTTATCAAGCTAGAAGCGACAATTCTTCAGTTCCATAATCTCTCTTCAGTTGTCAATACTAGCCTCATGGTTTTCTTAACCAAAGTTAGAGGCAGTCACATATAGGTTTGAGGAGCTGTTGGGATTTATTTCCCATATTCCCAGCTTTCTAGATTAACAGGGATCGCTAGGGGATAAAGCCTTAATGTGAGGTGAATTGGAAATGGTTGACCTTGATTTTAAGGCAACTATGTTCAGGGGATTTTAGGTTATTCTCCTTGTTGGATCTGTTGGGGATTGATCCAGATGAATGCTTAAGATCTCAACGGGCAGAGTTGCCAACGAAATAGGGGCATCTGATAGTTGATTAAATATCAGGTGTACCAATTGTGATCAGTAGGGTTTCATCACTGACCAATTGGGAATATAAGTAGAAAATTGAAAGGTGAGTGATGCCACCTGCAACTAGAAAATTGATCAGTTGGTTCACAACCTGCCATAATGGGTAACAAGTCCCATTACTAAGCAAGTCGCTTGCCAAATATGGTTGGTTCACTTGGATCAAGAGAAAAACATTAGGGACATGTTTTCTGACTCTTTCAGTTTTAGGTCTTGAGGATGTCCAACAACGAAATCCTAGCCAGGATGGGGTATTTTGCTACTGAGACAAGGATGGGTGATTCAATGGCAATGGCTGCCATTTCATCAAAGAGGTGTCAACTGAGGGTTACATGGCTGAATCCCCGCTATAATTCCCTAGAATTCACTTATTAAAAATAGTTTATACAAGTTTTACATTATATAGTAGATATACCAGTTTAGTAAACTCTATCAGCATCCATTTGTTCTATTCTTTCTCAGGGATATTATTGCTGTGTGTGATAATTGGGAAAATCTTTAAGGTAAATAGTAAGGATATGAGCGGAGATCCAGAGAAGAAGCAGAAACAAATCAGGGATTGATGCCAATTGTGTGTCAAACCGTAGAAGCTGTCAACGGGAATCTAAGATAATATCAGGTTGTACAGTATGAGGGAACGAATCCTTATTTTGAGATATCACAAGTACTTTGAGTGGAAATACTGGCTGAGCGTTGGGCTGAGATTTAGGACTTCCATTCAACTATGGATAATAGTCATCATACTATTATCAACCAATTATATCAACAACTATATAATGTGGACAAATTGCACAAAACCTGAACCTGTGCAAGTAATAAGTTTATAAGGGTTATTGGCTGATAATAATCAAGACCTTTAATTTTTACAAAGTGGTGCTCACTACAGGGTGTAGTTGAGTTGAATAACTAAGAAGGATTTCATTTAAAGACGTTTTTAAGAAAACTATGGATGGAGTTAGCCACCGTTAATCAAAACGCCCTAGACTCAGCAGATCATCAAGAATTCGCAGCCTTGGAAGAAAGAGTCGCCAAGATGGAGGAAGGGATTGATAATGTAACTAGTTTTGGGAATGAATTACTTGGAAAAGTAACGTCATTAAATAATAAAGAAGGGGACTTTATTAGAGAGGTATTATATCTGAAAACTTAGTGTGGAGTGGATCACATTCATTTGAGAAATTTCAGTGCTGACATCGAGCAGCTGATCAAACAGTTTAAGGAGCTAAAAACTCACGAATGTAATTGTGATTCATATGCAGCAACCAATGCCAAAGAAAGAAGTCCTCGTACAATAACTGGGAAGTCAAATACTCTAAGAAACATGCCACCTGCTTTTGATGCCATTTTGCAGATGACGCCTGAAGTCACTCCCCAAGTAAGCCAAGTGGCTGAACCTAGAGAATCAGCTAGAGATACCTTAAAGAAATTTAAGGCAACGCCAAAATTGTCAACTTTCCATCAGTATAATGCCCCAGCTTTTTTCCAACTGTTCAATATGACTATGTATGGCTATGGTGATCGTCAAAAGGCATTGACAGTGATGAATTGTCTAGACATCAACTGTCAAAACTTAGTGTTGCCCCACCTGGAGGGGGACAGCTGGATGTACGCGGAGGCCAAAGTGGCTATAATGAAAGAATTTGGGAGCCTGACGCGCATGTCAAAACGCAAAGAGGAGTTTATTAGCATCCAATTCCATAAAAATAAGTATTTAGCAAGCTTTGCGGATCATATCTACCAGGAGTCACAAATACTGGTTGGAGCGAAGGTGCTGGATGACTTTGATACCAATATCACATTACAAGTGGCCCTTTGGCCCTATCACAATTTGCTTTAAATGATGTCTTCCATGTTTTCAGTTATAATTACTACCTCTCAAATGTTAGATAATTTGAAAATCTTGGGAGCAACCTTTGATGCCCCCTACAGAAGTTTCAAACCAACCCAGTACGCAATTCAAATCCCATGAAGGGGAATGAAGGTGCTAAAGAGATGAACAACCAAACTGTTCCAGGGAATAATCCTGAAGAGTTCAAACGGATTAATAAGAAAGAGAAGGTCTGTTACCAATGCGGAGAGAAGAAACTTTTCGTTGTACATTGCAAGAAGCTGAAGGATTAAATCAACGTGGTCCAAACAAAAGAGTCTGCTGCCACAAAGGAGTTGGGATAAGGGCCCACAGCCTATATGGGGAACAGTCTAGAACTGCAGAGAAGCCTGTTCCTCCAAATATCATGCATGAGGAAATTGATATCAGTGATCTGTTCATGGACAAAAAAGTACAGGATCAACTTATCAAGTGGTCAATTTGGACGTGAACGCGGTAACAAGATCTAGGGTGAAGGGAATCGACCCTGAGATAATCAAAGAAGTTGCCTGGCTGTATGCCCAACAACTAGCGGACAAAATTCAAGCTGCGGATAATCCTGAAGAATTGTCCAAAGTCCAATTAGATGAGGCAAACCTGTTAATCCCCCTCAGTGTGATAAAGAAATCATTTACTGATTTATTAGCGCAAATCATTCACACCCTCGATTCAGCTAATAACACCACTATACACTCAGTAAACACTATCTTACAATACTCTGAGTGTATGTATATAGATATACAAGTAAATTGAGTATGGGTGAGAGCGATTGTTGACAGCGGAGTGCCCAAAAACATTGTCTTGACCAAGTTGGTGAAGAGGATGAAGGTCTCGCCTGACTTGGAACACAAGAAGGAGTACAGGACAGATGAGCTGAATACCACCATCTCATGTGGAGTGTATAGCGCTTTGCCACTTTGATTTAAATCCTTGGTGGTATCTGTGCCAGAAATAGTTTTTGCCAACCAAAACTATAACATTCTAATTGTGGCGGAATTTCTATGGAAGTATGGAGTTAAATGTAACTCCAAGGGTAATACATTGACCATATTGAGTCAGACGTTACCATTGGTCTATCAGAGGATGGAGAAGCTCCACTGAATAGGAGAAACAACTTCATCAACTTGATATACAATGATGGCATTATCCTGATTTGACCTTAATTAGTTGGTTAGAAGTGACAAGAAATGCTGACGGAAATCCTAGAAAAACAGGGAATTCCACTGAGGATCAAGAATTAGAAAACCATACTTCCAGGATCACAGATGATAGTTGACATGAGGTTGACATTAGAGATACCGGAGCTTCTGTATAGGGAGGTCAGAAGCCCCTGGAAGAAGTCCTGAGTAGAGTCTTGGGTGGCTCCTGGAATAATAATGCCAGGTCATGGAGAAATTCGAGTTCTCCTGGCGAATTTAAGTAAAAAATCGATGAAGATCAGGAATAATCAGATCATTGAGCTTGTTCTCCTAATCCCAATGGCCAAACTGAGGAAATTCCACAATTTTGGGATCCTCAATAAGATGGGATTATCTGCTGTGGTAACTGAGAGTATCAACCTATTGGTTGATTGAGAGCAACTTGCTGATCTGATGGAAGGACAGCAAGAGGAGGTGCTCAAATTGTACAAAAAGTATCAGGAAGTATTCGCCCAGGACTATGATTTGGGATGCATTAGAGATGTTATCCATAAGGTTGATACCAGGGAAAATTTGCCAATCAGGATGAGACCAATTTGATGATCAAAGGCGGCCAAAGCAGTAGTGGAAGAAGAAATCAGCAAACTAGTGAAGCATGGGCTTCTAGTCCATCATTGAGTCCCTGGATGAGTCCAATTATTATTGTGAAGAAAAAGTATGGCTCTAATTGGGTGGTGATTGATTACCGGAAGCTGAATAAGATTACAAAGAAGGATTCATAT
Source organism: Massospora cicadina (assembly GCA_022478985.1). Taxonomy (NCBI): domain Eukaryota; kingdom Fungi; phylum Entomophthoromycota; class Entomophthoromycetes; order Entomophthorales; family Entomophthoraceae; genus Massospora; species Massospora cicadina. The sequence goes on from JAKSZP010000196.1 coordinate 14,731, forward strand.
CCCCTACCAAGAATTGATGATGCACTAGATCGATTAGGAGAAGCGAAGTATTTCCCCACAATGGATCTGATATTGGGATATTGGCAAATCGTTTTTCAAGAGAAGACCAAGAAAAATGCACAATTATTACCGTGCAGGGGCTATACAAACTGATGAGGGTGCCTCAGGGTCTATGCAATGCGCCTGCAACGTTCCAGAGGGCCATGGACTCTATACTGAGTGACTTGAAATTGTTGTGCGTCCTGGTGTACTTGGACGATATCAATGTGTTCAGTAGGACGTTTAATAATCATTTACACCAAAAGAGAAGTATTCAAGAGACTTTCCGCAGCCAATCTGAATATTAAGCTGAGGAAGTGTCACTTCTTCAAGGAAAAGCTCAATATCTGGAATTCATAATCAACTCTAGTGGATTGCAGACGCAAGCCCAGAGCTTGAAACCAATAAACGGATGGCTGTGCCAAAGAGTGTCTGAGATATCCAGGTGTTCCTTGGAATGGTCTGATACTACAGAAGATTTATTCGGGATTTTCCCAGTATCACTGAACCCTTATTCCATCTGTTGAAGGATCTGAAGAAAGGATTCATATTGTTGAAGAAGCGCAGAAATCTTTTGATGAGTTACGCCAATATCTAATAGATTCTCCAATTTTAAAATATCTAAATTTTGATTAAGAATTTATTATACAAAATGGTGCTTTGTTGACGGCAATTGGTGCCATATTAAGCCAAGTAGATGAACTTGGGGACAAACTTCTGGTGGCTTATGTAAGCCGGACACTCTCAGCTGTTGAGAGGAACTACACTGTAACTGAGTGGGAGTGCCTTGCAGTCATTTATGCCTGTAAGCAGTTTTGGGTGTTCATCCACGGAATGCACTTCAAAGTGGTGATGGACCACTCCTCGTTGCATTGACTCTTTAATTTGAGAGAACCAGAAGGACGACTGGCCTGATGGGCACTTAAGCTACAGGCTTATGATTATGAGATTGTCCACCAATTGGGGCTTCTAACCAGAATGTGAATGGCTTATCGCGATTGCCAATTGTCCAGATGGTATACCAGCAGGCAGATGAGTTATTCCAGTGAATGGTCAATGAAGAAATCAGGAATTAGCCCCAAGAAATCCAAGCTGCACTTTGAAAAGTGATGGAAAACATTAATACCATGGATGTACAAGTGTTTAAGACGATTATTGGGAAGCTGTTACTATTCCCAAAGATGTTGGAAAGAGCAGCTATCATTCTTGCTACTCATAATGTTGTCCAGCATGGAGGCCTGAGAAAAATGATTGACCATATTCGCCATTACCACTACTGGATTCAATCTACTATGATGTTGCGTAATATTTAGCTTATTGCGTGGAGTGCCAGCTAAGCAACCTACATAATAATACAACTGGATACTGAAAAGTCCGCCCTGGATTTTCCTGGCATACGTTATCCATTGACATGATGAAACCACTGACAATGAGCACAGGGGGAGTCAAGTACATAATAGTTGCTTTTGACCATCTGATAAGATGTGTCAATATGAAGGCCTAGGTGAAAGTGGACGCTACCAGCACCGTGAAGTTCATCCTGGATCAAGTAGTATACCAACATTGATGCCCACAGGTCATGATTAGCAATAATGGGACAAACTTAATGTCTCATATGATTCCGTAGATGAATGAGATAATGGGGATCTGAGTAGTCATGTTTGTACCCTACTAGCTGGAGATGAATGGACTAGTAGAACGAGTGAATGGAACGCTGGCCATGATGCTGAGGAAGCTGGTCGCAGGAAGAACTTCCACGTGGGGAACGTACCTGAGTTTGCTGACGTTTGCCTACAATACCAGTCATCATACAGCAATGGGAAAAATGCCATTTGAATTTCTAATTGGGAGGAAGGCCGCGTTGTTGCCAATTTTGTATTTGATGGTGTAACCAACATTGGGGATGAGTGCCAAACAGTACCTGAACTGATTGACAAATATCCTAATTGAAATGCAATTGCAAGCATTTAATACTATGTTAAAGAAAAAAATATGAGCGAAATTGATGGACAATAAGAACTGACCAGCCTTATCAGAATATAGAATAAGCAATAGAGTTGCCTATTGCAATATGCATGGTTTTGGAAGAAGAAACAAACTGGATGCATTGTGGTCATGTCCGTTTGAGATTATCGCCAAGATGGCAATTGACACCTACTCCATCAAGAATCTCTTGGATGGAAGAGTAGTAAATTGAGTCCACGCTAAGTATTTGAATCGATGGATTGATGATAAGAACAAAAAAAGAGTTCCAATAGGACCAATGAACCATTAAGTGGTTATGTTCTGATGATTAGGTCAATTCCAAAAAAGGACCTCTGAATCAATCTATATGTTAAGTCCAAAAAAGGACCTCTGAACCACAGAAAACTGGTAGGTCTAAGGATACCTAGGATCCAGTTTGGGGGAAAAATAAAAAGATGGACCGCTGAACCAAAACAAGGTCAAGTCCCATGGAAAAAAAGAAGAAGAAAAATAAAATAAAAGATTGACAAAGATATTGAAGAAAATTATAAAAACTGCATATAAGAAAAAACCAAAATATTCTATAATTTTTATTTTTTATTGATTATCCTCAATTTGGGGATGATTCCGCCTATGTCGCCTCTTGGGGGAGGGAGGATGGATTACTGTAGGAATGAATAACCCGTCAAAATCTATTTGAGATTGGATGCTAATGAGGGCTAAACCTACACAAACCTAAGTTTGTTGAGCAGATGCAGATCCCTGCGAGAAACTGACTAGGGGAAGGGATATTGTGTTGTCAGAAGAAGCCAAACGTGAAACCCCGGAGTGGGGAGGGAAGCAACAGTACAGAAAGAGGCAGTTGACAAATAACCCCAAGTAATCCCAATATGGTACTGGAGCTGGAAGATTAGTCTTGAGCTCTTGCCAACAGGCTTCATCAAGGACAAAGACATATGTGCTGGCAGCAAACAAGGGATGCTAGATGAGGGTTGCTGAATCATGCCCCCTATTGAAGCCATCAGCAGAAGATACCGATGGGAAGTGCAGGAAATGAGATAGTCATGCAAGGAGCATATGGCATCGTGCAAGCAACAACTATGAGTCTCTCAGAAGATGAAGCAGAAAGAGCAATGGAACATGGGAGAGGCTGGAAGCTTCGTGGCCCAACTTCAAAGAACTTGGCTGGCAAAGCAAAGAGCATAAGCGGCGATATTCCAATCTAGGATGTTCTTAAGATCAAGAGAATTCAGAGCTATGGATAAAGCCTTGGTGACTTGGGCCCTCAATTCTGCATAGGAGCTTTTAAAAAATGCTGTTGCTGATAGTGAGCTTGGTGGCCAAGACAGCTGGTTTGTAATACTGTCCAAGTCAGGAAGAGGAACTTAGGAAGCAAGTCTGACACAGCCAGAAAGGAATGATTAAGAGCAAAGGGCATTATTCCTGGAGCATCCAATATGATGTTCAGTACATCTGCAATAGGAGCCAAATACAGGAGAGTTTCAAAAATTAAGGCTGGAATTGATGACAGAGGGAGAATTCGCCACGTGTTGTTCAAAACAACTGCTAGCCTGGTTTCCAAAGGATTGGTTACTGTTTCCAGTAGTTCCACGGAAGGACTAGTGTCATGGAAATTGCAGAAGAAGTTTAGACCGTCCTGCCAGTTGGGATGTGTGAGCACCCAAAAAGCAAGCCAAAATTCCAGAGGCATTGCTGACTAAATGATGTTGTATGGAGATGGGCATTGCGAAACAATGAATCATTGGTGTAGGACAACAGTGAGTATGATCCTGAAAATGAACCAAATCGAGCCCACCCTAGGACCTGGAGGTCTTACTGCAGGGGGCAGAATCACAGAAATAGTTTCAATTAGTTCATTGGCATATGGGGTTGTTTCAACTGGGAGGCAAGGAGACGGATCCTTGCTTATGATGGTGAATGTAAGGCCACAAGATCCCAGTATACTGTTGTTGGAAGTTCATGATAGCAGGATTACAATGACAGAAGTATCTGACTTGCTGGACTAATTGACGACGGCGGGTCATAGTGACCATGAGTACTGGTAGAGCCCATCTGGTATACGAACTGATGGGCCACCAAAGAAAAGCCATTGGGGATGTGGCCAGAATAAAATTAACACAATAAAAATTGATTGGTTTTTGGCAAAGTTTTATTTGCAAATGAAAGGAAAAAAATTGACCAACAATTTTCTCAGTGCAATGCAACTGATTAAATAGTGGTCAATTGGGGTAGTGACAAGCCAGGATTGGGACCCTCAATTTCGACCTAACCATTGAATTATTTGGGAATGGGCAAGTTTGTTCCTTGGGAACTGACATCGAAGAATTTGGTGGCAGGCTGAGTCACTGTCAGTTCAACCTCAAATGTCTGAACTGAGGCTCAGCTACATTTCTGATGGTTGGCACAACAGCATTTGGCCCAATGAGCGACGGGAATCCCCCAAGGCCACCCCACATAGGGGCAGGTTTATTTGGTTGGGAACAGGTTTGGGACTCCCAACCCGCCCACACTTGGTCACTGGGCCATTCATTTGGTCAGTGGCATCACATCGGCCACAACACTTGAATTGTCAACAGGGGACTTCAAACCCTCATCGATGGCATCTGATGTTATAGCCTGGCCGTTGAGGATGATCCCAATGACTTTGGTAGAGAGGTAATTTGTTCAATCAACATTGTAATCAAATTGGAACCTTTGGCTGTTCCAGCCGATACCTCAGTCTTCATGCCTTTCTGGCCATTTGAGATCCAAGCAGCAGCCAGATTGCCACTCGAGTTAGAACTGACTGATTTCAATTTGACAATCTTGGCGCAGATTTCTCTAATTCCCTATAAAAGTTCTGCTGAGATGAGTGTGGGTGCTGGGGGTAAGATCCAAAGCAGAAGAGCTGTTACCCACCGTTTGTCTACTATGTGAGCAAGATCGCCCTGAGTAACAAGAGGTACCACAATCCTCTTCAGTGTCTTCTTACTCAGGAATGGTAAAATGGCCTGATCAACAGCCAGGGGACGTTCCCCACGACTTACATTACCTTTTCCTTTTTCCAAAGAAAGGGCACTCCCACTGGGAAACTGCACCAGAGCCACATTCTTGTGCGCCTTGGGTAATTTAATTTTTCCATAATCGTCATGACTTAGTTTGGGGGGGCAGGGAGCCTTAGGGTGGGATATGTGAAATGCTTCGACCAGGTCCATATAATTCGTGCAATTGAGCGCCTTAACCCAACTATTTTTGTAGACCAGATCCCTTTCCAGGTCACTAGATATTGGATGGAATGTCGCGACTTCCAGGATGCCAGGATAGCCTCTACCTCAGCCTCTTCCCATTATTGATGATCAGTTCTGGTTCCATGAGAATTGCACTCTTGAAGGGCGACAGCTGGGAAACATGAAAAACAGGATGCTGCTTCCAATGCGCAGGGAGCTTCACTTAGAACGCCCCATTGCCCAATACCTCCTCCACCAAATGGGGATCCAAGCATTTACTGGCAAATTTATGGGATGGGGTCTGAATTCTTAAGTGATGGGTATCAAGCATGACGTAAGAACCCACTGTAAAATCATGACCTGGGAGATGCTTACAATCCGTGAACCACTTGTAGTTGTTGATGGGTTTGGTGAGGTGTTCCCGCACTAAGGCTTGGGTTGATCTGATATGGGCAACATGGTCCACGGAAGCTTAAACCTCAGGCTGCAAGCACAGACCAACCAAAAATAAAGGATTATAATCCAATGTTGCTTCATTAGGAGAAAACCCCATGGATGCGTGGGTCCAGTTATTGTAAGAAAATTGAGCGAGAGGCAAGTCACCAGCCCAAGTATCTTGCGTGGCTGCAGCATAGCAACGCAGGTACTGTTTGAGGACTTGATTGACCCGCTCAGTCTATCCTGTCAGACTGAGGATGATATGCCATGGAGTGACAGGGGGATATTTTTAGGATCAATAGGAGTTCACTCCAAAACCGCGCGGTGAACTGTGAGCCCCAGTCACTGATGATCTCCTGGGGGAGACCAAACATCAAAAACATATGGCGTACGAAAAGACAGACAGTTTCTTCTGATTTAATCACAGAAGTACAAGGTATAAAAAGGGAAACTTTTTTGTAATGATCCACCACTACCATCACTGCTGTGAACCTGTTATAACAGAAGAGTTCAAAAATAAAATCCACGGACACCAAGGTCCATGGGCCCTCCGCCTGCTGTAAGGGTTGCAGGAGGCCATTTTTGATGGAGCGATCTGACTTAGCCCTAGCACAAGTAACACAATCAGCAATCCAAGCCAGAACCTCTTTTGTCAGACCCGCCCAATTGAAGGTTCTCTTGATCAAATCAATGCATTTCTTATTACTGGGATGTCTGACCGTGGGAGGATCATGATGTGCTCAAAATACCTCCAATTGGAAGGAGGGGGGAACCCAAATGTGAGACTAAAAGTAAATGAGTCCCTCTTTTAAGGAGTATAGGGAGTGTTTGTGACTCGAGTGAGCCAACTGCTCAACCAACTCCACGCCCTCAGGGCAGGCCATTCGACTGGCTAGGACCTGAGCCACTAGCGGGGCGTCAGGAGCCAAAGTGACAAAGGAAATGACAGGGGGAACGATTGACAGGATTTGAGCGGCAGAAATCATGGTATCAAGATCCACTTCCTCTGGTTCTGAGGGACAGTGGGCGGGGCTGCAGCTTAGAGAAATTGGGAAGTACATTGAGCTCACCTTTAACAAATTCATATTTAAAGTTAAAACTACACAGGTCCTGATAGGTTTGGGCCTGCCAATGCACCAATTTTTGGGGTTTGCGGAAATACAAAAGGGCCTGGTGATCCATGCAGACCGTTAATTCATGGTGGGCATCCTGAAACAGATACCGCCAATTAGTTAATGCTCATGCAACAGCTGCCAATTCCTTGTCATATATGGCCCAGGACTGCTCCATGGCTGTGAACTTTCAGGAAAATTAAGCGACCCAGTGTTCTAAACCATCATGCTCCTGAAGTAACACCGCTCCCACTGCAACTGATGAGGCATCGCATGCAACAATATACAGTTTGGTGGGATCAGTGTGCTTCAAAATGGGTGGAGACACGAACACCTCCTTGATCAATTTGAATGACTGCTGGCATTCAGGTGTCTAATGAAATGGTACGTTTTTCCCAGTAAGGGGGTGGAGCTGTGCAGCCAGCTGGGAAAGTGCCAGGGAAAACTTTTTTAGAAAAATGATAGTTCAAAGAAACTCTGAAGTTGCTTCTGCATAGTCAGAGTTAGCCACTCCCAGATAGCATCCAACTTATTGGGAGGGCTTTTGATGCCATCTTTAAGGATGAGGTTCCCAGGAATGTAACCTCCTACTTATAGAACTCACACTTGGAAAGCTTGACGAACAAACCTGCCTTATGTAAAGCGGCCACAACTGCTTCCAGGTCAGTATCATGTTATTCGGGAGTCAGGGAGTGAACTAGGATATCATCAATGTATGCAACTGCATAGGTAAACTGGAGATCACCCAGTACATTGTTGATCATCCGTTTAAATATAGTGGAAGCATTCTTCAGCCTAAAGGGCATTACACGAAATTGGAAGATGCCACGCTTCATATGGATCACTGTCAACCATCCCTGACCTTCCATTACCTGGATTTGGTTGAAGGCGTTCACCAGATCCAACTTATAAAACACATAGGATCTGGCGATTGCCTGGCTAATCGTCTGCTCCAGAGGCAGGGGGTAGGGATTGGAAACTGTTACTTTGTTTAAATGGACATAATCTACGCAGGGACAGAGGGAGCCATCAGCTTTTTTGGCGAAGATGATGGGGGAGGCGACAGGTGAGGTCTCCTTGAAAATCAACCCTTTTTCAACATACTGTCCAACCAGGTATTGAGTGCAACTTCTTCCTCCACTGTATGGGGATACAACGGGCATTTGATGTTCACCAACTCCACGGTTGTTCAAAACCCACAATTTAACCTAGTGTGCTTAGGCAGGCGATCCGCCTTTTTCATGTCAAAGATTCTTTGATAGCACATTAAGCTCCCAGGAAAATTGGCCAGGATGCCCGCAGAAGTGACTAGGGTAGTGATAGAGCTGGTCCCTTATATCTTCTTGAGGGTGTCAATCAAAGGGAATTCTCCCTCCAGATGATCATTGGTAAACGACAACATATTAGACTCTAAATGAATCTTAACATGTTGTCGACGCCACCACCCCACACCTAAGATCACTGGAAACACCAAGTTTGGCGTGGCCAAAAAACGATCACAGAAGCTAAACTGGTGGATTGAAAAAGGTACCAGTTGGCGAATGACATATGAGGGCTGGGAAGCAGATGAGGCGTCCATCACTGAGGGGCCCGCATCCATTACCAGTTCTAATTGTTGCACCAACTCAACGCTCATGAAGTTCCCCACAGTTCCGGTATCCACTAGGGCTTTGAAGGAGACATGATGAGAGATGACACTGATCTTCATATGCAAAAGGAAGTAAGCATATTTTAGTTTATTGAAAGATTTTACTGACTCATTTGCGACTGAAGAAATAACTGGCATATTGGGAGTAAGGTTGGGGTCCTTTTCCAGAGCGAAAATTGGAAGTATGAGGGCGGGGGAAACGACTTCCTCCATCTGGGCCTGAACAGCTTCATTAATAGGTGACTCTGTATCCGCCAACTCAGACTTGGGGGTTATGGCAAGATTGATACCCAGATCTACCACTAATTTGGAGATGGGCACGTCATCTGCGTCTACTTTGGGTAACCCAATCAAGAAATTCGCCTTCTGATAACGGGTAACATGGCGGGGTAAGGCGTTGATGGTGGTTGCAGTGGCACATATTTGATCTACTGATCCTTGGACGGTGGACCAGACCTTGTGATGAGTGGAACACAAACTCAAGCCCGATCTAAATACTTCCTGAAGCATATCATTAGATAGACCTGACGCGGGGGCCAGTTTACAAAAGGTAGAAATCAAAGAAACCAAGTTAGAGGCTTCGGCCATGGCATAGATCAGTCTAAATAGGTGGTCCAATTGTGACACAGGGGGTTTCAGGGCAGCCAACATGACAGCCATCAGGGGGGTGGAGTCACCAGCTTGTGAGGAAGAGCAAAAAAGACCTCTCACCCAACGGCGGGCATCCCCATCCACAGCTTAACAACGTGAGCCCTTGTTGAGCATGGGATAATGCGGAAGCATTATTAAGAACAATTGCTGTATGCATTTGCACTTTGGTGAGCGCGTCAAGAACTTGGTTGGTGATCTCCCAGGGGGGTACACTCAAACTCCCCTCTGGGCTAGTGGAAGGGGGAGAAGTCACAATCCACACAGCTTGGGTGGACTGAAGAAGATTTCCCAAGGTATAGCGGATACTTCTCTCAAAATCACAGTGACCAAACAAACAACAAACAGCAAGCTACTGATTTCACATTCATTTGGTAAAGGGTAACCACTTCAGCGCCCAGTTTGAAGAACAATGTGGAAGTGGCTGGAAATAATGGTTGGTTGATTATGTCATGAAAACGGCAGAAGAAGTTTAGACTGGCCTGCCAGTTGGGATGTGTAAGCACCCAAAAAGCAAGCCAGAATGCCAGATGCATTGCTGGCTGAATGACTTGATATGGAGCTGGGAATTGGGAAATGACGAATTGTTGGTGTAACATAACAGTGAGTATGATCCTGAAGACGGACCACAATGAGCCCACTCCCAACCCAGGGGGCCTTGCTGCAGGGGGTGGGACAGCAGAGATAGTTTCGATAAGTTCATCAGCATATGGGGTCATTTTAACCGAGGAGGCAAGTAGTCAAATTCTCTCTTGCAATTGATGGACATAAGGCCACAAGATTCCCATGTACTGTTGCCAGAAGTTCATGACAATGGGGTTGTATAGCCAAAAATATTGGACTGGCTAAATCCAATTGACGACGGAGGGGGCCATAGTGACCATAAGTACTGGTAGAACCCATCTGGTATATGGACTGACAGGCCACCAGGGAAACGCCATCAGGGATGCGGTCAGAAGGAGTAATACAATAAAAATTGTTTGATTTTTTTTGGCAAACTTTTTATTGAAGGAAAAGGAAGAAATTCGACCAACAATTTTCTCAGTGCTATGCAACTGATTAAAAGTGGTTGATTGGGGTAGTGACAAGCCAGGATTGGGACCCTCAATTTCGACCTAAACATTGAATTATTTGTAATGGGCAAGTTTGTTCCTTGGGAACTGACATCAAAAATTTTGGCTTTGGGTTGAGTCGCTGTCAGTTCAACCTTGAACGTCCAAATTGAGGCTCAGCTATATTTCTGACAGTTGGATTGATGGCATTTGGCCCAATGAGCGATGGGAATTCCCCAAGGCCACCCCACATAGGGGTGGGTCCATTTGGTTGGGAACAGGTTCAGGACGCCCAACCCGCCCACGCTCAGTCACTGGGCCATTCATTTGGTCAGTGGCATCGCATCAGCTGTAACACCCAAATTGTCAACAGGGGACTTCAAACCCTCATCGATGGCATCCAATGCTATAGCCTGGCCATCAAGGATGATCCCCAACAACTTTGGTAGAGAGGTGATTTGTTCAATCAACATTGTAATCAAATTGAAACCATTGGCTGTTCCAGCAGATACCTCAGTCTTCATGCCTTTCCAGCCATTTGAGATCTGAGCATCGGCCAGATTGCCACTTAAGTTAGAACTGACTGATTTCAATCTGACAATCTTGGCGCAGATTTTGCTAATTCCCCATAATAGTTCTGCCAAGGTGAGTGTGGGTGCTGGGGTGGGATCCAAAGTGGAAGAGCTTTTACCCACCACTCATCTACTACATGAGCGAGATCGCCCTGATTAATGAGAGGTACTGCCATCCTCTTTGGTATCTTCTTACTTGGGAATGAGAAAATGGCCTGTTCACAACCAGGATACGTTCCCCAGGACAAACATTGGGCTGCAAAATGAAAATTGATGACAAGAGTCTCCTGTCTAGTACAAGGAGAAAATCAGGAAATTGAGGACGCCAGACCAAAAATCCTGAATATGACAGTGGGTCATATGCCCTGACGGGGGAAAATTAGATCCTGGGATTATTATCGTCACAAGCAAATTGATCAGCCTGGCATGACAGAAGATCGTAGGGACCACGCTTTGAGTAGGCAGTAGTGAGGAGGACGAGTAAGAGAGCTGAATGCCAAAGGTCAGTTTGAGCAGCGTTGAGTGCTGACGATCATACTCTTCTTGGGCAAATAAAGTAATTGACCGAGTGTCTGAAGCAGTGTTCTCCTGCTCTGGTCCTTTTCTTTCTGTAAATATAGTCAAGAGGGGGGATATGGTGGGATTTTTTCCCATATTCCCTGCTTTCTAGATTAACAGGGATCGCTAGGGGATAATTCCTTAATGTGAGGTGAATTGGAAATGGTTGACCTTGATTTTAAGGCAACTATGTTCAGGGGATTTTAGGTTATTCTCCTTGTTGGATCTGTTGGGGATTGATCCAGATGAATGCTTAAGATCTCAACGGGCAGAGTTGCCAACGAAATAGGGGCATCTGATAGTTGATTAAATATCAGGTGTACCAATTGTGATCAGTAGGGTTTCATCACTGACCAATTGGTAATTTAAGGAGTAAGTTGTAAGGCTAGTGATGCTGCCTGCAACTAGAAATTCAGTCAGTTGGTTCACAAACTGCCATAATGGGTAACAAGTCCCATTACTTAAGAAGGTCGCTTGCTAAATATGGTTGGTTCACTTGGATCAAGAGAAAAACATTAGGGGACATGTTTTTGACTCTTTCCGTTTTAGGTCTTGAGGATGTCCAACAACGAAATCCTAGCCAGGATGGGGTATTTTGCTACTGAGACAAGGATGGGTGATTCATTGGCAATGGCTGCCATTTCATCAAAGAGGTGTCAACTGAGGGTTAGATGGCTGAATTCCCGCTATAAATTCCCTAGAATTCACTTATTATAAAAATAGTTTATACAAGTTTTACATTATATAGTAGATATACCAGTTTAGTAAACTCTATCAGCATCCATTTGTTCTATTCTTTCTCAGGGATATTATTGCTGTGTGTGATAATTGGGAGAATCTTTAAGGTAAATAGTAAGGATATGAGCGGAGATCCAGAGAAGAAGCAGAAACAAATTAGGGATTGATGCCAATTGTGTGTCAAACCGTAGAAGCTGTCAACGGGAATCTAATATAATATCAGGTTGTACAGTATGAGGGAACGAATCCTTATTTTGAGATATCACAAGTACTTTGAGTGAAAATACTGGCTGAGCGTTGGGCTGAGATTTAGGACTTCCATTCAACTATGGATAATAGTCATCATACTATTATCAACCAATTATATCAACAACTATATAATGTGGACAAATTGCACAAAACCTGAACCTGTGCAAGTAATAAGTTTATAAGGGTTATTGGCTGATAATAATTCAAGACCTTTAAATTCATACAGGAGCCAAGAGTCAAGTTGGTTGATGTGACTTTATTGTCTCTGAATAACCGGTGATGCAGCCATAACAGTTGTAGTTGATGGTGAAGAGCTTTTTGAACAAATAATTGGAGGTGAGTCTCTGTTTGAGTAACACCCACTGCCATGCTTTGAAGGATAGCCATGGTATACAGATGCATAAAATTAATGTCATTCTGTGAAGATAAAGTCCTGATTGAATGTTTTCCAAGTTGCAGAGTACCATAAAGTAGATCTTTCACTGTTTGAGCGATTCTCAGAGGGTTGTAACTAGTAGGTTGCTTCATCAGGGGCCATAATGTTAAAGTCCATGGGTACAGTGATTTCAAATCTCTCATACTAATATATAGTATGCCTTGTCATCCAGAACGGACCTATCTTCTCACACTCAATTCTTAAACTGAGTACTAGAAATTTTCTTTGATGGAATGATCCATCTTTGATAAGATACATCTTTGCCTGTTTTTCTCAGAAGGTCTTGACAGGGAGCATCAGTTTTTGGAAATCTGGTTTGAATTACCACTTTATCTATGGATTAAATTTTTGAGTCAGATTAGCTCAAAAGTATGTCCTATAAAGATATTTCTTCACTAGGCACTATGTACTAGGCATCAGTAAAAGGCGTGACAGATTAGTAAAAAGTTTACTACATCTATTTGAATAAAAAAACATTTTTTATTCTATGTGAGGTTTTGAATGATTGACTGGATTCAAATTTTCAGATACGTTATAAAATTAGACATAATAAGATTGGCTTAAGTCTAAATAATTATATCTAATTTTATACATTTTAGCGATTAGTATCTGAAAAATATTCATGGTACAAATGAAAATTAGAATTCTTGCCTAGCAATCCCACTTAATTCATATCAACTTAATGACCCAGTATTGGGGGCTTTTTTGGCAAGTCTAAATTGGTTTTTAATGTCAAGTCAGGTTACAATCAAATTAAATTTCTACTTAGTGATATGAATTGTCTTGTTATGTGCTACTGTTTCTCAGAGGAGCGATAGTTTAGCCTTTTGAAGATGCATCAGAGGAGATGCTGTCATGAAATAATTATGTCAGAAAGACATTGACCAAAAGCAGAGTTGGGTTACAGCGGGAAGTCTCTCATGTAGAGTAGACCCTTAGAAACCTTGGCTGTGAGCTTCTGGTCAAGGGGTGGCGCATTAAGAGTAGTCATGGGCAGAGATGCAGCTAATATATTAGTAAACCTATATAAATCCCCATAATTTTATACGTTAGATATAATCTAATCTAGTAGTATAAAATATAAGCTTTTTACATATAATACTTTTTCGTTATATTAAGTCAAGGATTTAATTGTTGATCAGGGAGATCAGGGCATAAAGCCACCGTACAAGTAATTGACAGGAGTTCACAGCCTCAAGTCTTATAATAAAAGAGTTTATATTTCAAGAGATACAAATAGCTGGTCTTATGTTCTCATATAATAGATGTTAGTAGCTCTATCTTCATCCCCAGACGAAGAACTACCCATCTGAAGTCGTAAAATCTTCAACAAGGGGTCAAAGTTTCAGTTTGGTATAAACCCTCAAGGTTAGAAAGATCTTTCCAAAGTTTTGGAGGATCTGAAGCTTTTATTAAGGAGGGGATTACCCTTTTTCAATCTCCCAGAGGGCAAAAGTGTCATTTTGTCCATTTGATTTCTACTAAGACAATGGTCCAATCCAAGACTAATCAATTGCCATTTTTGAAATAAGGAGTATATAAATTAAAGTTTAATCCTCATTTAGAAACCTCAATTTTTTTTCTACAGTAATTTTGTTTCCTTGTGTATTTGTTTATGTACAAGGCTCTAGGTTCCATAGATGTGGTACATGAGTTCTTACGCTGCTGGAAATGCTGAATTTGGGTGAGCACCAATATGAAATGATGACCTTAACCTAGCTTGGCCTCATATGTGAGAAACTGATAGAAGCAAAAGGCAATATTTTATTCTTACTGATCTAGAGGGAGGTATAATACCAAGTGTCCTGGCTGTCAGAGGTAAAACAGCAAATGTTTTGTTCAAAAGTTTGATACATCCTATCAGTTTATCAGCTAATTGAGGATGATAAGCGCTTAATTAGCATGGTTTGATCTAAAAAATTTGATAGGACATACCAGAACCTGGCGGTAACTTAAGGATCACATTCCTTTAGTAACTCTCTAGGTAGACTAAATATGGAGAACACATGCGCCGTATGTATAGCCACAGTTTCTTCTGAGGTAACATTGTTATTATATGGAGTGAGGGTAGAATTGGTGAATCAATCATTAACCACCATAATTACATCATAACCTTAGTGAGAGAAAGCTCCACAACAAGGCAATGGAAACTAAGGTCAAGGGAATCTTATCTTGTTGAAAGGGACGCAGGAATCCTTACCTTCTAGACCCTTCTTTAAGTAATATGGAACATAAAGAATAGCATGAAACATACAAGTGAATATCCTTAGAGGAGCCTGGACAGTAGTATGATCTCTTGACTAATTCTCCATCATTCTTATACCCAGGATGTCCCACTGCTGGGGGGTCGTGGTGCTCCTGGAAAAACAGGTCATGGATGGAGGGATGAATCTAAGCTTTATCCTTAAAGAAAATTAACCTTTCCTTTAAGACATAGTACAGTGTTATCCTAAAATTTGCTCTCCAAATCTTGATATAATTAACTGCCTAAGGGAATGTTAAATGAGAAGCTAAGACTTGGGATAGAAGGGATGCATATAGAGGGTATGTTGGTGAAGGATACTGAGAGGTGGACGAGTGCTATGATCATTGATGTTGGGACGAACGTGTTAAGCTTGATGGGATGTCATACACGATGGAGTTTAAAGAAGTTTTCAGATTAGCATGTTATATAAGACATTATAGAGCCCCTTTACAAATTCATAATTGAAGTGGAAACACACAGGTATGTAGGATTTGACCTGATGATGGTCTAATTTTTGTGGCTTTGTGTAATAAATCTGAGATGGATGGTTGTTCCTCAATGTAATCTTAAATTGTTCCCCTTGAAGATAGTATTGCTAGTGAGTCAGTGACCAGGATACAGCCGTCAGCTTCTTGTCATGGATTACTAAGCTTTAATGGAGGATGTAAAATTTGTTGTTGAAGTCATTGATGGGATGTTCAACTACATCCTGCTCTTGAAGAAGTGCTGCACCCACGGAAATAGATAATTCATCATAGACTACAATAAAGGTCTAGATATGTCCTCATGCCAGAGAACCGGAGCTAATTGAAAGACCTCTTTGATGGACTCTAATGCTTGATGACATTTTTTTATACACTTAAAAGGACATTCTTCCCAATTAGTGGGTGAAGATTTTCCGTTAATTACACGGGCATTAGAGAAGTTCTTGAGAAATCTCATGATGCCCAGAAAGATCCTAAGTTGCTTTTGGGAAATTAGAGTTGGCATTGACTGGTTTTTCTCTAGAATTTATGAGGTTCGCATATACAGCCTTTAAGATAAGGTTATTCAATAATGTCACTTCCTTGCTGAGGAAGTTTCACTTAGAGGACTTGAAAAAGAGCTCATCTTTATTGAGAACTGCCATAAAATCTATAATATTATTAGTGTGCTGTTTTTGATTGTATAATTAAATGGGAATCTTGTCATTGTAAGTCAGTGCAAAATAACCTGGTTCTCCCATAAATCTTAAAGAAGTCGCTGGAAAGTTGCTAGAGTTTCAACCCAAAAGGCATTAACTAAAACTAGAGATCCCAATCCTTGTTTTCATGGCTGTGAGCCACTCCTACCCCTTCTTGAAACTCACTTCTTGAAGGCATTGTCCAGGTTGATCTATAAGAAAAACTCAATACTTTGCAATTGTTTAAAGAGAGAAGTTTTTCCAAGAGCAGAGGGTATGAATCTGTAACTATCAAGTTGTTTAAATGCCTGTAGTCTACACAAGGCTGCATGGAACCATAAGCATTTTTCAAAATTCCATTGGCGATGTGATTGAGGAGGTTTTCTTGCAGATCCAACCCTTATTCAACATGTCCAATCACAGTTAGAGCCCTATCCTCGACCTCCATATAAAATAAAAAGGACAGTTGATTTTGACAAAACCACTGTCAGGCAGAATCTTAAAGTCATGATCTGATTAAAATGGGAGCATTAAGCCAACTCAAAGTTAGACGTATCATTTATAGGGTTAGGAAGTCTGAAAAATTTGGCAAAGTATGAATGGAAGATTATGGGAGCACAATAAATCCACGAGATTCTTTTTGGGGGAGAGAGTGATAAGAGAAGCTCACTAGTAATTTCTGCATTCTTTAATGATAATAAGTTTAAGTACAAGGTAATGTTCACATGCTGGCGCCGCCACCATAAGACTCCAAGGATCACTGGATAATAGGTCACTTACTTATGAAAAGTTTTCATAGAAGCATATATTGTCTTAATAAAAAGGAACAGGAAGCCGCATAATGGCACTTCATTGATCTGAAGGTGCACAATAGAAGGGGATACAAATCTAACTTAGGTCATGAAAGATGGCCTACATGAGATCCATAAAATTTCCAGCTGACCAGTGTCAACTAATGCATTAACCTTCACTTATTAAAATCATTATCAGAAGGTTAAAGGAAACAAAAAATTCCCAATCTTGTTTATTGAGATTGTCATGGAGAGGGTGGATTAGGATCATCGAGTTTTTAAATATCAGTTGGTTCTTTAAAAGGCAAGACGGACGGTGCATCATGTTGAGGATCTTCCACCATTCTCACCATCTTGAGTGATAATGTGGGGTTGTTGGTACCCAACGACACAGTCAATTCCTGGTTTGTGAAGAGAGTAGTTAATCTACTTTATGGCGCAGACCTTGATGTTAGGAGGGCAAATTCAGTGGTAATTTCTGGAGCCAACACCACAACAATGGAAGAGCGTTTGGAAGACTTCTTGTTGACCTGAGCCTAAGTAATGGGGCTCTTTGCTTAAATGAGACCTGATAGAGGGTGAACGGATGCAACAAACTGCTTAATTGCTAAAACTTGTTTTTTGGTATACAAACGTGGAGTGAAGCTAATAAATCGTTCCAGATAAAATGTATCTTAAAGGGTGTTAGAAAGGGGTCCCAAGATGAGTGGCTCACGGAGACTGGATCTATTGTGGCTCTGAAGGCTATGATACAACATTCAGGGGTCAGGTTTAATGGAAGTGTTAAACCCATGATCGCCTCTATGTTCTTCTAAACTGATGTTTCAGGTATAAGGTGATTAGACGCAACTTATAAAAAGGTTTTTTCTCTGGAGAATGTACTGATGAAGACACATGGGTGAGCAAGGGAATGGAGTTACCTACTTTAATGGATAGAAAAGTACATCTCTAACTTAAGGGTGACATCTTTATTAAGAGTCCAAGAGGGCCACACTTCTTTAGGCATCACTGTGATGTGGGGATTGAGAACCGCCTGATGAAAATTAAATTTGAAGTTTGACCATGGCATAAAGCATCAGATTGTCCACCTCAGTAGAAGGAATAGGGGAATATCTACAATGGTTTAAATTTGGGTCAGGAATATCCATTAAAGTTTGTTGAAGATTTGTTTGCCATGACCAATGCTTATAATAGGACTTGAGAAAGGAGAACAATTACAAAACAAAAAGCTAAGTTGACCAGGGCATTTAATCTCAGTGACAGTAAGCAAGCAACTGCGTCACCAGATTTGTGTAGAAGGGCAAAGATTGCTAAGGTTGATGACCAATATTTATGTAAGGGATGTGGCTAAGTGTAAAAGACTGGAATTTAATAAAAGTGTCAGAACCCAGTGGTTGACCCAGAAAGCCATATGCACATAATACTAGTAATATTTGAGTATAGAAATTATAGTTAAATGGTCAAGTAAATGGTTTTCAAGAGTACTATGAGTCCCCCCTGCAAACCAAAGAGATGTAGTAAGAAATATAATTCAGCTTGCAGGTGTAGCAACAAGGTGTGGAAGGACAATTAGATGACAATTCCCGGGGTTCTGAGGTTGAGTGTCAGTAGTAGTTACAAGCATGTTCATTTTTATTGACAACAAGTGTATTGCTTGAAATAAAGTTGAATTTTAGTTCAGCGTCCTTAATGTCCCAGTTTAGTGATGGTTAATAAGAATAATCACAGTATGAGTCTAGTTATAGTTAAAGGATGGCGTTCATCTCCTAGGCGTTTTTCTGGACAGGAAACATAATGAAGGGTCAACTGTATCCTCGTATTAAATAGAAAATAGTTCAATAAAGGTTTTCACAATAACTACACTAAATAACTATCAAGAATAACGCTATTGAGGGAAGTTTATATACTGTCACGACGGAATATGAGATTTCACAGTGACTGACCTGGGCATGACAATGGACGCTCATTCGTTGTATCTATTCAAGCTCTTAAAGTGATTCATGTGCTTGGTTGAACCAGAAAACCAACTTCATAGAATTCCACTTTAATTGTGGGTGATGTTCAGGAAATTCGAAATGATGGTGCATCTGATAGATTCTGAAAAATTCAATTATAGTTTGTTGATTTTTGATCCTTAGTGGGTACTTTTAGGGAGTTTGGATTACTCAAAGTAAATTCTGAGTTACCTTTGACAATTAAAAAATATTGGGAACCATAAAATTAAAAAACCAGATATTACTTTTTTCATTAGTATAGCTCTTTTTTGGCGTATTGGAGTAATTTAGATGTTTAATGGCTGCTTTAGGAAGTAACGCCATAACGGAGGTTCAATCATAAGTATTTTTTTAAAATCTATTAATTTTATTCTAGTGAGTTGAAAAGAGAGCATGGGTAGATAGGCCATACTCCTGAGGTTAAATGCCATGTCTCAGTGCTCATCCACTACATGAGCTAAGTCATTCTTTTGCACCTGGTAGTGGTTTTTGTGGTTTGTGCCTCATTTTTTGTCCTAAAGGGGCGGAGAATTCTGTCCAGGGTGTGGTTTCCCCTCTCAGGACTTGCAGTAAGAGGTAAAGTGTGGCTTACCAATATAGGTGAAAGTTTTTTTAGTGTATTTAGGTAAACTTTGCTTAATAATTTGATTAGATAAAACTATATAGCAAAAGTTATTTAGAAGTTATCAGATAACAATATCTAAACTAAGTTGATTTTTAAGAAAACATTGGTTTTTATAGATGGCGAGTGCTATTAGGTGCTCTCATATCTATATTCTTATTGGCATAAACTACTAGAAACTATATTATTCTCAACCTTACTCTAGGGTTTACTTTGGGCCTAAGAGTAGATAATAACGTAATACAATCTAGTAGTATATATTGTTAAACAATTTATATACCAAATGCATTAGCAATGATTACCATAAAGAAATAAAAAAATTCATTAAATGAACATAATCATTTCATAAAATGAATAGCTAAGTCAGAATTTCCCAAATCATGCTCAAAAGAGTAGCATTAGACTATGAATTTTTAACACATTTGAAGTTAAATGAAATTATGCCCAAGTTTTTGCAGTAAAAAGTCATTAAAATCCATATTTATCAATTGAATTTATTAAATAAGTCAGAACTTCCTAATAATTTCCAAATATGGCAAACAATATCATGACTTTTAAGAATTCAAAAAATTATAGGCAAAAATAGGACCAAGGCTTTCAGAATTCTAAAGTCATTAAACTAGTTATTTAGCTACGCAGAATTAATTGATTAAATACTGCTAATTTTGAAACATATTAGGGAAATCACAACAAACTAAAATACAACATTTGTACAGTTCTTACAAAAACTTCTTCACCTGTTGCTTGTCATGTGCTAGTTCCTTTCTTGCAACTGTGCATCTCCTAACCCATGAGACATCTGATTCAATTGCCTCTAGTATTTTATCATGATCTGTAATCAGGGAGCTATCATGTCTTGCTGTTAAGTTTACTCTTGCAAATCATACAGCATTACCTTGAACTCTCTTTTTAGTATTTTTAGGACCCAAATCAAGTGGGGGCGTCCATGAACTTTTATTTGTGGGTGGAGCCATATAAAGAAAATTTAGATAAACTCCCAATATGGCACCTCAGCAGTCATCCTAAGCAGTCACATCAGACGGGTGATGGGGCTAGGGGGATCTCCATCCAGCGTGGACCTAAGGGCATGCAAGAGAGTAGACAAAATGGGGAAGTGGCATTGGTGGTGTGGGGCAGAAGATGGAAAAAAGATCAGATTATTTTAATAAGTAAACCTGCGGTTTTAATTTCCTCAAACTACTGAGTTAACAGGTGTTTAAATATTTGGTGAGTTCCAGTATATACTTGAATTTTTATCTGTTGTTGAGTTTAGAGATAGCTGGTTTTAACAACGTTAAATTTTTATCATAGACGCATGTGCTACCCAAGGCAAACAAAAGTTCTTTAATTTCACTTGGATTTTCTCAGGGAAGTCATCTAGTAATTTTGGCAAGAATACCATTGATGAGAAGCTTTGTGGCGCTTGTAGGGATTGTATGAGCGGAACGTTGGTGGTGAAGCAGCCACATCATTGGCAAGATGATGGTGCATATAGTAGATTGGTAAGCCCTTGCAAGGGTGGAAGTGGTGCTGACATTCAGACACATAAGCTGAAAATTTCGCCAAATCAAAGCAGAAATAGTATTATATGGACAGACTTTTTGTCCAACCATTTGAGAGAATTAAACGGTTTAGAATGAAAATAAATGCCCATCTAAAGAAGCTTATTTTCTGAGGCAGGAATGGTGTGGTCAACAAACCGTTCAATGAGGTAATTTAACAGAGGCTTGAGCAAAAATCTGCTCCTGAACAGTTTGAGAACTATGATTCTGGTTGATTGGCACATTAAAAGTTGTCCCTGCAGTGTATGAGGGTGGGGAAGGTGGAATTGAACCTTACTCAAAAATTCAAACAATTTAGAAATTGGGTTAACACTGGAAAGAGGAGGGGCAGAAGCTACTCCTGCGGCAAGGGAAGAGCACTTGCGCTCTTAGTGGTCCAACCCAATGGCACAAGGGGCAGAATGAGTGGCATTTTTGACATAGACCAGAAGAGTGATTGGGGCTGAGAAGATTCCAGTGAAAGAGGGGAT
Source organism: Massospora cicadina (assembly GCA_022478985.1). NCBI lineage: Eukaryota > Fungi > Entomophthoromycota > Entomophthoromycetes > Entomophthorales > Entomophthoraceae > Massospora > Massospora cicadina. The sequence goes on from JAKSZP010000196.1 coordinate 36,259, forward strand.
GGCAAGGCGGGTGTTTTGATGAAATGTGTGGATTGTTAAAAAAAGGCCTGATTTCCTGAAAGGCGGCCAGCCCCAACAGGGACCACAAACTGCAGGAAGGGTTATTTATGTTGATGTCAATCTTTCAGGAGCTCATAGTGCAGCTGATTGGGGGTGAGATATTTAAACGGGAAACTGCACTGCCAGAGTGGCGTCTAACAATCTCCAAGGTGGGGTACTGGAGATCGTTTTTTTAAAATTAGCCTAATTTTCTAGCCATAGCCCTAGCTTGGGCTTCGCTTGAGAAGCCTAGATCAAAGTACCTTAAAAGGGGCGGAATTCAATATTGGTGGGTTGTGTACCACTTGAGCATCTCAATGATGTATGCACTTGAGTAGGGGAAAAGATTCTCATACTTGACCCAAAAGCCAAAACTCAGGTTGCTCTTGCTTTGCACAGAGGGTTTTTAAGCACCTCCTGGAAGCGCGCAAATTGCTGAGCTAGGTTCTGAGGGGGGGACAAATTGACCAGTTAGATTTTGGGCTACTGGAGCTAGCCTATGCATTCTTTATCAGTATTCAAAAGAGACTAAGGGCAACGCATCACCACCTCACATGGGGGTAACAAGCGTCAGATTTGACAATATAAAAATATTGAATGAGTGGGATGGCAATGGGTGATGTATTTACTGTACTTAGAAATATAAAGTTGATTAAAATAGGTATCAAAGCAAAAGAGATATTATCTCTTTGTAATCTCCAAATTGATATGTTGCATATGCTTTATTTTGCCTGATGTTGGGGCTTCTGATTATCTTACCACACTTGATTCCATTCCCGTTTTTTGTTACCATTTCTTCCTTTTACCCCAATGTTGGCGCGAGTTATAGATTGGATTATCACCCCCTTCAATTGGTCTTTTTTGCCACTCTGTTGACTTTGAGAAGTCCATCATTAAATTATTATTTTGGATGACGTGCTATTACAACTCTTGATAAATCTTACTCTCACCTTTTCATAACTTCTAGTCCTATAAAGTCCATAGCATGCTCATACCCCCTGGTTCACCACCTGTTTCCCTAGAAAATATAACTTCCTCTTCCATCTACTCACAGCTGTTTTGGCATCACACCTTCACTCTACCCCAATGTTGATTATACTTTGAGAAGATGTATTTTATCTAGTCCAACCTTGTCAGACTTTATATCTAAAGGAAAGGGTTATATAAGGCTTCCACAAAGAGTAATATGAGGGTGGTTTTAAGACCATATATTTTATAAAAAGCGTACATATATATTTATATTGCCTAACAGTCTGTATGTTGAGGAAATTTATGCTCATGTAAAGAAATATCCCTTAATTACTCCGCTAAAGTGCAAACTACATTTCAAGTAAGTTCTTTCCTACTGTTGCCATATTTCAATTTACGCCAAATTCAAAATTTACATCTTTTTTGTAAATTTTCATGGTAAGATCATTTCAAATGTTGCTGGTATTGAAAATTATGAAACCTATTTTAAAATTTTATTTGAGGTGAGCTGACCTGGTGAATACTGAACCAATTAAGGGGATCTATAATAATGGAAAAGGATGATAAACCCCAGAAAATCACCATGCACCGCGTATGATAGGCCAGGAACTCCATGGACCGCCTTGTTATTTGTTAATCAGTTTGGGGCATTGGTGCGCAACGCCAACACAGTCTTAATTATCCTCTACCCAAAGTTCATCTAATGAGATAGAACTCAGGAGGCAGTCATGAAACCCATTCTATAATCCTAAATATTATTTCCTGAATTCACTATTCTCATGTTATTAATCTTTATTGTCAATTAAGCTCAAAACTAAAGGGTAAAACACATCCTAATAAAGAGAAATTTATAATTTTTATTTTTATACATAAATTATGGAGCAGTTAATCAATGCGCTCCTCATTCTCCCTGTCAGAAAATAAATTAGATGGATTCATCCCATAAATATTGAAATAAGGGACGCAATTTCTTGGGGGCTGGAAGATCAATGAATCGCCTAGTTTTAGTATTAATTTCTGCTAATTTTTGCTCCCCAAACAGTTGGGTTATGCTATTTCAAAGATTTCGCCAGATTTGGGAATTTTTAGGAGTTATCCCTGATACTAAATTATTATATTTTGATCACTCTTCACTTTATATTATGGATGATTGACCTTTAAATACCAATATTTTTCAGTGATTTGACACCGGTGACAAAAGCTGAGGATGTTGACATAAGTATAAATTAAAAGACAAATTGAGAGTTCAACTTTAAGATGTTTTAATCACTTGTTACTGATGCCAAGGTGATTCAATCATGTACTTTTTATTATTTGCTGGCTACTCATGCTGAATACAATCAGATTACCAGCTTTGGTGCCAAGGGTTCTGATATTCAGGTGAGCACTGACCATTCCACTGCCTAGGGTTATGAGTTACTGGCAACTAAAGTCCAAGAATATTTGATGACAATTTATAGCCCAAATAATATATATGACTGACCAGCAACTGATGCTAAGGATGAATCGCTCTAATATTTGGTGCTTGATTGTGAGAGATTATGTGAGAACATTTTCCAGAAGTGATTCCTGATGATAAATTGTAATGCCAGTGATGAATGCCAATTATTGTTGATAGGCGGGTAGCAGATTGACAGAGATACGCCTAAGTATAAATAATGAATTTTCGTCATAATAAGGTCTCTCTTGCGCCCATATCTATTTATTTGTTAGTAGTTTAGCCGCTGGATTAGTGAAGATAGAACTGGAGATCCCCAAGGTAGGTTCTTGGTAATGAACCTAGAGTGGGTGACACTACCAACTCCCATATCATAACACTACAAGGAAGCCCCGCAGGAGCTTGTCCAACAATGAGGGACTGAAGGTCATCAGCCGTGAGGGTTGAAGATATCTAGGAGCCAGTCTGCCCCCAATGGGGATTTACTTGCTGGTGCCACCCAAGAGGGGTTGACATTTAGCATGAGGGATAAGTAGCAAGGGGCCAGGCCACCCAGAAAGGGGCTGATGACCACTGGTGCACTCTGAATAGTGGTCAATTAGCCAAGGTGAAGTTGTTGGTCTGATGGGTTGGTGTGTTGCCCTGTAAAGTTGTAGTGGATAGGTACACCAGTGAAGGCAAAACAGCAAGGGCCAGAAGTCTTCATAATGTGTGACCTGGAACACTAGAAGAGCCCTGATGAAGCAAATGTAAAATCCTTGACACTCCCTCTCAACCTTTGTTCTTACAACACCTTCTTGATAACTTCCTTCTAAGAGTGAACCTAAGAAGACTTGCAACTCAAAAAGAAGTTTTATCACCCCAAAAGAGGCGCTAAAAACTACAAAAACCCAACTTCTTTATATAATCCAGTACTCTTATATGTTTAGTACTGGTCTATAATGTCCTATATCATTACTTGTTTTTGTAAAAATTACCTTTTCTGATCATTTTAGTCTGCCAATTTTTGATACACATTCCATGCATCATGATGCTCATTGTAGCCAACTTCATGCACTCGCTTTTAGATGGCTAACTCTTTGTTAGCTAAAGGATATGGAGCCATTATAATACTAGTTTCTTGGTCACTTAGTTTATTCTGCAGGAAATGCAAGTCTATAACGAAAGCTAACTTGGTCAACCTGATCAGTATAAAACTAGCATCAATGGTGCAGTCAATAGAGTTAATGCCACTCTACTCTTTAATACCCACATTATGCCACATTTACCCTGTTAAATCAAATTGTCACCTGAAAAGTGCATTGTTAGAATACAATTTTTTTCACAATTGGGTAATAAGATGTCATATATAAATTTCTCTACAGCGTAAATATTTTATAAACAATCCTTAAACCGATGTTAGAGTCACCCACTCTGAAAACTATAAAAAAACCACGAGAGCATTTTCAGAGGAGACTATTTAGTTTCAGTAGGTGGTCATTAATGCAGTATTCGCTATTACCACTTGGGAAACCAAATGGTCAATCTATATCAAATGTCCTTGTCCATTGATTAGTTGGGTGATTTGGTCCAAGATTTATGATCTTTAACCCAGTGTGTGGACTGATGCTTTGGCTACCTCATGGTCAAGCCTCTAAAAAATCATTTTATATTGGTTTTAAATAACCCATAGTAAATTAATCTTAAGTTTGATGGTAAACCAAGTGCATAAATATCTTAAATGCCTATGTACCCTCTGAAAGAATCTTGAGGGAGTCATTGTCAGAGCCATGGATTAAAGTTCTCAAATAGTATAATGTTGTCAAATAACAAACATTTACCAACCTAGTTCAATTTGAGTCAAATCAATAAAAAAAACTTATAAAAAGAAACTTTTTATTGGGAAAATAACATTACAGTGACATTCTTTTTCTAAATAATCTCCTCAACTTATATGTGTTTTATCATTCTTTTGACAAGCTTTGTAATTTTGTCCTAGAAGAGCTTTGTAAAATTGTAAACATCCAAACTTGCAACGCCTCCACAACTTCTTTAAATATTTCAGAACTTGTATTCACGCAAGTGCTCCTTTTATCGTCCAAAAAGGGTAAAATTACTTGGAGCTAGGTCAGGACTATACGATGGGTTCTCCAGCAGCTCAAACCCAGGATTTTGAATACACTGAATTGTTTTCTTGGCAGTATGAGGGTGAGAATTATCTTGAAGCAAAATCACACCCTTTGAAGAATTCCCTCTCCTCTTCTCCTTAATTTTGGGTTTTAAGACTTTTCAGTATCTCACAGTAGCTGTTGTTATTCACTGTTTGACCTTTAGGAATAAAATGAATTAGAATTAACCTTAAAAAAACAATGCCAATATAGACTGTCATTCAGAAGCTTAGCTTGTAAACCTTTTTTAAGTAGGAGAAGATAGATGTTTCTGCACCATGCTTTGCCGCTTACTCTGTGGTTCATAGTATTGGACTTGAATTTTCAATGGTTACTATGCAACTGAGAACTCTTCTCCTTTCTCTTTGAAAAAGCCTAAAATGTGAAATCAACATATATATATAAATGCTAATTGTGTTTGTCTGTCAGTTATCATGGTACCCAACAAGCAAAAACTTTACAAGAGTTTAGAGATTCATTAATAGCTAAAAATGTTGAACTTTGGCCATAAACAACACATGTGCGATAGATTAAAGCTGGCACAACGTTCAAAAATTATTATCTCAGCTTTTTGATGCTCCTGTTCATTTTTGAAGTGGATACCTACCCATAATCATTTCATAGCAGTTAGATACATGTCTACTTTTAATACAAGTCTCTATTTATAGTATTTTGTTCATTAAAATAGCCATCACCATACTGAAGCTGAATTATGCGAATAATCTTTGCAGCTTAGTCCTTTTAAGAGTATAGAAACAATCATACCCACATTTATTACTTGGTGCGTAAAGACAAAAGAACGCTCATAATAAAATCCTCTTAAATCACTACATAAGAGCAATTTAATGAATTAACCTAGCTAACGCAAAAGAAATAAAAGTGAGTTAAGGCATATCATTGTTAAGTCAGTGATTTCACCTATGGAGCAGAAAAATTGCTTTTACTCCTTGACTTGCCCTCATACAAACGTCCACCATAACTAAAGTTATTTGTAGCAACTCCAATGGTCTAACTTAAAAGCCCCTTCTTCCTTGAAGGGTTATATAAGGACAAAAGGCTATAAAGTTACATGCCTAGAAGCAAAAAAAGGCAAAAGCTTTTCTTGAGAATTATGGAGGCCTTCATATGATCTCAAGGCCTATTACTTCTCTTATGAGGCTTAGTAAAAGGAAAATCTTGATCCTTGGATCATGAATGGGCCTTCAGATGACACGCCACAAGGAAACTCATAATTTAAGATGTATTAATAAAGTTGTCTTAAAAATACATATAATTAACAATATTATATCCGACTTTTTAGGACTTTTCTAATGATAATTTTCTCAACGGTTGATCCTCAAGTTTAGGCAACCTATAGTTAATGACCCCTTTCTCATTGATACTGGAGTATGTTTTAAAATATAGCTTTTAAGCCTGTTCAATCTGTCAGCCTTACCTCAGCTATAGCGCCTGGCAGATATATTACAAATACCCAATAGTTGACCTCTACACTATCTCTTTATAACTTTAATTGGCTTTCCTATTTCTGGGGTCATATCACTGTGATGACATTTTCTGTTTATATAGCGTTTGTTTTCTATCATAATCCTAAATTGAGACCATTTTAACTTTCCCTCAAGTATGGCTAATCCTTCATGTTGGGGACCATAATTTTTGGGCTTCACATCTAAGTTAAAGTGGCAATTTTTCATTACTCCAGTTTTAGCTTCTTATAATGCGCTTTTCAAAAAATATAAATGAAGAGGCTATGCTTCTTTTTTTAAAATATATTTCGCTTCAAAGGTGGTGTGGAACTCGTCCTTTACTTGGTGAAGCCTCTTATAGGGGTCAAGACTTGCCAATTTTCAACTAGCAATGAATTCCAAATGAAAATTTTCATTGGCTTGGGTTGAGACAATTTAAAGTGTCGGGGATCAACCCTAAAAGCAATCATATTTCATTTAATAGTAACTAATAGGTTGAATTGATACTGGCGACTTGTGCTAAGGATATCAAAACCAAAATATAATTATTACTAGTTTGGAATTATTCCAAAATACTAGTTTGATGCCAAATTCCAATCATATGGTCATTTTTATGTTGTTCTGGTGATTATGCCAAAGGTTACAATAAATTGAGTGAGTGATGATGGTTCATTTGCTTATAAAATACTATTTTAAATTGTCAGGAATCTTCAATAGCATTTTTAGTTTGAGGACTACTAGTGAATATAAGCTGAGGATAATCCACCCTTGTATTATTAGTTTTTATTAAATAGTTTTAATTAAGTATATTGTCTTTCATTGGCAAGATTTTTTAATTTAGGCACTTATTGCTTAGCTCCCACCACTTGCCTTTCCTGAGTTCTTTCCCTCTTACTTTTATCCTAAAGTACTTTTAATACTTTTTGGCTTTATCTGAGTAACCTATCGTTTCTCTATCCACCAGTTCTATTGTAGGTTTTTACACCCCTCAGGGTGACCACTTCACTGGGAGCCACAGGGACCCTGCCTCAACTAAGGGATGATGGTATTTCATCCCGTGTCCCAACAGGTGGGTTCAATTTGAAACTCAGAGAGAACTGTGAGGAGAGTTGATAGTAGATTGAGCGCGGGCTCATATTTGGAGTATTCCATTATAGTGTACTCCTGGCAAGCCTGATGGTTAAATTCAAGTGTAATTTCTCCAAGATATCCTTGAATTCGCCACATTACTGTGTGATAATGTCTTGTGAAGCTTTCTGGCCCAACCTTTTTTAATCCCAGGCTTATTATAATAATGGTTGGTCCCAACCCAATAGGGTGCATGGTCACATTCCTTTTTATACAGGTGCCAAATAGATACAAAAAATATATGATGCCAAAGTGGCTAACCTTAACTGCCATATTGGATGGCAAAGGGGGGTCATGCGACTTTATGTGGCACAAACCTGAAGGCATACGCCAGAGAAGCCAAAGTGGAGTGATAAAATTGGTGGTATGGGGAATCAGGGAAAGGATTGTTTTTTTGTCTTTGTCAATGAGACATGTGGTGTGCACTACTCCAATGCACTCGCTGAGCTAAAGCTCATTATATTTAAAAAGCTATGGTACTCAAGTATAACTCTTCAGTTGGTGTGTTTGGGGGTAGTTGGGGTTAAAATGGACATATTGGCTGCGTTAGAAAATGTGCGGCCCATGGAAGCAAGTTCTTTGATATCATCAGGGACTTCCTCAGAGAAGTTGAACATGAAATTGGTACAGAGTTTCCAATCATTGAGTGGCTTCATGACCTCATGAAAGGCTTTTTAAAGAGGAGGGTTGGTGGGGCTATGGCCTCTTTGATGGTGATTAATATTAGTCCAGTAAATTAATAGCCTTAAAGAGGTAAGAAGAGGCCTAAAATAGCAGGTTTGTGAGGCTAGAGTTCTGTTTAATCTATTTTTGGGCTCATGAGGAAAGATTGGTCAGTATTTGTTGGTTACCCATTTAATACTTAAATGGTTTATAAATGGGCAAACATAGGCTATCCATAGGAACTGATGGATTTGAGGTCAGAGAAAGCGGCCCTCAAAATTTTTCTTCAGGGCAACATGACTGGGTTAAGAGCAGCAATTGGCTCCTTCACTTTTTAAGAGGATTAAAAATGATTGGCTGCCACAGGAGAAGCTTCAGATGCGGCAGCTAAGCGATGAGAAGAGAGGATCAATCCCCAATAAATCCATGAGCTTACATGTTTGTCTTGAAGTTGCAATTCTTAGTTATGAATCCTGGCCCCTATATTACCACATTGTTCTTCTTGTCAGGAGAAACATGATTCTACTATTATTAAGTAGTCTTATGTTATACAGCTCTCTAGATAATGACTTAAGATAAAGAATGGGTCATTTAGGTTCTATTTATGAGGACACCACACCTAAGCTATGGCCTCCTCTGACCACGCAGTTCCTAGAACATGGACAACAATTTTTTTCATGGTTCCTCATACTCTCTGGACATTGGCTATAAGGTTAAGAAGGCTCAAAAGGTCCAGAAGATCTTATAGGTCATTTAGGTCTGTGAGCGTTTAAAAACCTTTTTTGCCTTCCACCAAGTATAGATTATAAGCTTGACGGCATTGTTATAACTTGTGTATAACTAGACAAGCTGAAGTATTTTCTGGATCCATATAGGCTTAAAAATGTAGTTGGTTCATAAAATTGTTAATGACTTGTTAGCTCTCATATTCACATTTTTGATAGTTTCTTGAATGCGGTGGCCAAAATTTATGTTAATATATGAGATTTTTAACAAGTCAAACAAGATGACTTTATATGGACTCTGTATATGAGTAATCAATTGTCAAAAATAACTCAGTGTTTATCCCTTATTAATCTTTAGGTTTCATTAAAAAATTCACTTAATTTGCATATAAGATCAAAGTTTACTCCCAACGGCTTAACCACCTCCTTATGGTGCTTTCCCACAACTTGATACTTTAGGTTACCAGATGCGTAAACTGAGATGTTGTCAGTCTACCCAGTCCTTAATTGAGTGGTGGATAGTTTCAGGGTTTATAAAATTTCATGAGAAATGAAATGGCGATCCTGGGATCAGCTAAATTAAATTATAACTTATATTTCCTTATCCAAAAGCTGCTAGATACAGGCGCAGGAAATTTTATTTATGTAAATATGTTTTCACAATTGGCATTGGGCCAATTGTGACAATTGCAATTCTCGAGAATCTCTATATGAGAACTTTCCTTAGATCTTGCTAACGCCTCATGTCAATGCGCAATGTCAGACCTTTTGGGTGTGTATTGAAAGCTTAACAGATTTTTATTTCTGATATGATGACCACATTTGTAACTTGATGACCTTCTGTAGCATTTCCCCTATGTTTTTATTTTCCCAAATGATTAGTATAAAGATTTCCTTATAAGCTAAGAGAATTCCCATCTTAGTACATTGTATAGCTCATGGCCTCCTTTTTAAGGGATTTCTCTCTAGTAGAATCTTTGCTTATATATACTAATTTTGTTTATCTCAGATATTCTGATCACGTGATTCTTGACTATTGTAGTGGGTTTTGGACATTAAGCTAAGCTAAGTGTTTTGACTCCCTGCTAATTACACATCCAAAGTCCAAAATGCCTTTGAGTTGTCCATCTAGTTTCACCACCATTGATTCTGCCATGTGCACCATCCCTTGCGCTTCAGCTACCTCTGTCATTATAATAAGGACTCCTGCTTTGCACGCTTCTATTTTGCCACTGCACCTACACAGTTATGCCTACCACACCCGCCTATAGTTACCCCCACTTCTTATGTCATCTGGTATGTTTGCGCTCCTAATAACCTTCCCTCTAATCAGTGCCCCACTCTGACCATCATTGTGCATGCTGCGCCTTCCTTCTGTTGTGCCACTATATCCAATACCAAATCTTCTGACCTCCAATTCATCCATTTTCAAGAAGGTGGTATTGTAATCAGGCCAACTGCAAAATGTGAAATTCAAAATTTAATTGTTACTCAATCAAGAAATCACTTCTGGAGCTTAACGAAGCCTTGTATAAATGCACAATGTTAGACCTCTCAATTGTGCATTAATAGCTTATTATATTTTATTTAACCGAGGCAAGCCGACCATGGGACAGGCATTACCGAAAGAAAGAAACGACATGAAACCTGAACAGGGTCAACTCCGTCGAAGAAAGTTTTTCCACCTCCGGATCGGGACTCAAATTTTTCTGGTTACGTCATGGGTAAGGTTTTCGTGCTATTAGACCTACTAACCGCCAATAGCTTCCTTTGGCTGGCACCCCGATCGATGTGCGAAGGACAGGAATCGAACCCGTAACCTTCAGGTTGGTAGCCCCCTTACCGACTCGCCTTCCACCCCCTAATAGCTTATTATATTGATTAGATCTAAACTATGGCTTTAGATTGTGCTTTAAAAACAATTTGAATCATTTCTTAAATGCTCACGTTATTCCCTACTATGTATAGTATAAATTTAATACATTTGAAGATTAGAAGTAATCCCGTCTTAGTTTCTTTATATTTTTGGCCTGCTTTTTAAGGCTTTTCCATAGTATGATGTTCAGTTCTATTTTTTCCATTGTATGTTTTATTTACTCTGAGCCAAAATAATAGATCATTGTAGCATGTTTGGGCCTCACAGTTTTTGATCTGTAGTGGCTGAAGTAATTTTCAAAGTATTAAAATTCTTTCTTTCAGACTTCTTAGAAGGCACCTCATATTAAGCTATATTTATCCATCTAATTCACTGATTGTTCCATTATAGTAACTGAACTCTTGGATATAACTATTATGTATTTTTATTGTCATTTTAATTGCTAACTTGGAGTGTCCTTGTATTGAACACCATTTTTGCTCAATTTCTATATTTGGTGATTTGGCAATAAGATGTTGGATCTTGGAGATGTATAATTTGTAGTTATTAGCTTTTAACAGGATATTGATAATGTTATGGATTCTTCAGTACAATATAGTGTTACTTTTGCGCTGGTTAGGTATTATCAAGAGCAGTCATTTGTAAATAATATTGCAGTACACAGCAGTATCTTAAGCTAACATGAAATGTTACAATAGTTTTCAAGAAGAAAGATATATGTTTAATCCTTTATTAAAAGCTAGTAAAAAAGATCAATATATATATACTGTGGGGTAACGAAGTGCCAAAAGTGATCTTAGCCCTCTCTATTATGGATTTCTGTCCCTTTCAAGATTGAGGGTTGATAATTCGTGTTAAACTTGGTGATAAGGCGTAATATATATATATATATATACAGCACAGGTAAATTTGCACCAAACAACATATATATTGTATAAGGACATAAACCTGGAGGCAAAGGAGCAAAAACAACTATATTGTGTGCAACAGAGTTTTTATTTATAAATAAATTTAACACACCATAGACTCTTATTTCGGTGAGTGGCGTTTAGGCCCAAAAATAATTCCCTGTTTATGATGCTAGATAGCATCATACTAGATGAACTAGATAGCCTTCAAAAAGACAATCCCTTCACTATTTGCCATCTCAATTATCCCAGTTCATTTTGGTACCATCTATTTTATAACATATTTCAATTAGAAATTTTTAGGTTAAGATAAGAATACCATACAGAGGCAGGAAAGATAGTGCTAAAATGTTGGTGTAATTTCAGTTATTAGCGCCAAGACTAACAGGAATAAGACATTTTGATAGGCTGAAACTCATAATAAAATCTCCTACTAACAGGGTTATGACGATGCAGAGGCAAGTAAAATTATATAAAAAGATGGATTTGAGTTATGAGCCCCAGTGTCAAGGTAAATACAAGAAAGTTAATGGTAGGAGAAGAAGATCCAGTGGGGTAACAAAAAATAATAAAAAGCTGATACCCAGCTTTTATCAGTGATGGTTTCTGACTTACCATATAGTAACAATCTTTTGGCAAATAATCAGTAAAGTTATAATTAAATATTGAAATACAGATTGCCATCTGCATAGTAGCCAGAATGAATTAAACTACTATTTATTAGATTAATATAGATATTAAATAAATATTTTAATGAAGCATATGGTTATCAGACCAAGTTGTAAAATTTCTACCACTTAACCAAATATCAAAAAACAATAAAGTGAGGTACATTGGTTCACTGAGAAGACATGGCTGTAAGGTCAGTGCTCTGGCGATACTTTACAGAAGCTTATCATGCGCCCTGTTAGTATGGTATCTTTTCTAGAATCAGAGTGTAAGCGTCAGTGATTTATCTCTATATTCTCTTGAGGCCCTTTACAAAAGTGCATAAAATTTCTCAGTTGATCAACCCTATGGCTAAAATGATATAAGACTTGCTCCTCAACAGTAAAGGTGAGTAGGTTCTGTTGGGCCCTATTGTCATGCGCCCTTGTTCTCACTTTCCTATCCAATGCATTATAGTAGGCTTTTGTCTGCTACTTTATTAACGTTTGTGTAAGCTTCTATAAGTAACAAATAAATCTCAACTTTTTTTGCATGTTTTGAAAATTAGGGTGGTGCGGCTTTTTACCATATAAAAAAATGAAAGGTGACTACCCCATCAATTAATTAAAAGAGTTATAATAGACAAGTACAGCTGAAGGTATAAAAGCTTTCAGATAGATGATTTATCCATATTATTTCTAAAGGATGCAGATGAGGGTTCTGTTTACTATTCACATGTGCCAATGGTCTTTGTTTGATAGGGAGTTAGCAATACCTCTCTAATCACATCAAATTACTCAGCTTTGAATTTTATGAGAAAATTTTATTTAGTCCCATTAACCATTGTAAAACTTCATACAAGCTAATGTACTATATTTCTAGTATAGCTTAATTGATAGTGTAGCCTAAGTCCTTGACAGAATTGGCCTCCCCCGCTTGGTGAGGTGATCAATGGCCATAATGATATACTTGAACTGCTCACTACTATTAAAACTTACAAATCAATAGAGATGGTAATACTAATGAAATTGGGTAATTAAATGTTAAGAGGTGGTCTTCCAGTAAGAGGCCTTAGAATGACATTCCTTACAGCAGTTAAAAGTCTCAAGGATATCAAATGAGATGGATTTAAATAGTAGCGTACTTTCAACAGCTTAATTGCCTTTTTTAAAAAGCCTGTGCCATATTGATTTCTGGTCTACAATCATTATTCCAGTCTAGTTAGGTGGCCAATATGATTGAAATTGTTGCTTGTCTATAATCTTTTAAAGCTTATCAAGTTTTAATAAGGGTATTCTTCAAGTTTTCTGGTGTGTATTAAATTTCCTAGAGTTCATTGCTCTATTGCTTAGTTAATTATTCATCAAACAGTTTAATTTTTCATATTGGCTTTTAAGGAAATAATGGGAATTTGAGAGAGACTGTTGGCGTTTTGATGTTTCACACTGAGGCATTGTTCAATAAAAAACCATAGGCTATAAGTTTCAAATCCCACCTGTCAATACACTCTTCTGGTTCTTTGAGGTTTTTAACCAGCAATAAAGTATCATCAATTACTACTGTAAAGTATACCCATAGACATAAACCTGAATTGCCTAGAAGCATAGATAACTTCCAAACACTCTATCTCAGTCTTGATATCAGAATATCAGACATGATGGGAAGAATATTAACTGTTTGCCTCCCAAAAGGAGATGACATTAATACTTGGGAAAGGAGTTAGTAATTTCTTCAATCAACTATACAGAAATTTGATAGTTGGTAAGGTGCTACTTAATAATAGAAATCTTCATTAGACCGGCGTAAACCCAGAATATTCTGAAATACTATCTGATTAGAAAAACAAAGGGTTATTCCAGATGTCAGGGTTTTTTACATCAGGTGTTATGTAAGGCAGTAAATCAAGAAATATCAACAGAAGGGTAGGAAATAAGAATTTCTCAATGACTGACATAAGTAATACCAAGTATCATCAGTTTTAGATCATTCTAAAAATCCTTTTTAACTTTTAAATTAGTGTATAATGACATTTTTATATCTAGAATGCACCGTCTTATTAAGAGCTTCCCATCCAGATCTCTCCTTCCAAAATATCTATTACCCTTTTTCCTATTGGGGATTATATTGTTATCTGTAACATATATAAACCCTCATTAAATCTTAAAATAAAGGTACGCCGTTTTATCTATATCTCTTTTTTGGTATTAAACTTCAATAAGTCCTTTCGCTGATCTTAATTTACAACTAATACTCTGGCTGATAGGAACTAAGCATGTTTTGGCACCCTTAAAAATAGAAAAAGAATGCTTGTTGTAAGTCTTAGACTGCTCCAAATATAAATTGTTGGGCTTTAGGCCATAAAACCTTAGCTAAGAAAAATGGAATCCCATAGGCTAATGCTCACTAAAGGGCTCAGACAACTATTAATGATATCTCCACCTAATTGATGCACCATGGAAGATGATACTATTGAAAGTGTCATCCTTTGGGTGCATGGAATAATGATGATGAAGATGACCAGATGGAAGTCCACCCTTGGTAACATTTGAATAAGTACAAGAAATCCAATGGTTATCCCTTGATTTTCAACGTTTAACCTGGATTTCTAATGAAGGGGTTAATGTTCTTCTTTAAGGAGCCCTAAACCTAAGAGAATGAGCCAGTCGCAAAAGGGCATCTTCTATGGACAGGACTCACATGAATTTATATGAATTTAATGCTCTCTTAGAAACATATGAATCAAGTGCAAATTTATCCCGATGTCATGCACTTTATAAACCCAGATCTTTGCCATATTGTGCATTTATTAGGAGTCCATAACGAGGAACTCCATCATCACATCTATACCCAAGGGGTCTTATGGATGGCCTATGAACAGATATATAATTTATTATCTCTAAATATAGTTATGTATGCCGTCTAGTATTAGTAAAAGTTCCTATTATATTCAGCTCCATACCCAAATAAAAACCATGGATTACAGAGTAATCACTATGTTGAGAATGCTATAGAGTACTTGAGAAAGGAAAATGCGGAGTCTAATGCAATGCCCCCAAAAATTACTTAAAGATTTTGCCCAATAGTTTTGCCAATTAGAAGCCAAATCCTGAGGTGAAATGGCACCCACAATTTCAATCGTCATTGTAAAAAAAAAGAACAGATTAAGCTCTTTGAGTCCCAACTAGTACAAGCCTTAAAACGGATTGATGAGCTTAAAGACCACAAAACCTTAGAGGCTCCATTGGTAACACAGATATTTTTGCCTGAGTAACCCATGTTGAGCAGGATTTAGTATCCCATGGTACTCCATTGTCCACTCAATTAAATTCCAAGTGACTCGAATAAATTAGAGATTGAATTATGGAGCAAGTCACTTAGTTGGGAAGACATTATCCAAATCTACTGTCGCCTCAATGAAGCTGAGAAACGCTGAAATACTCTCACAGAAGAGCTATAAACCAAGACTGACAAGCTTTCTCAGATCACTGAATGTCAACAGTTAAAAGTAGATCTTGAATCAGGTTATGGGAGTGTTAGAGATGAGAACAACCTCTTGAGAACTTACTGCTCCTCCACTTATCAACAAATCCTCAATTTATATATCCGCGCTAATAATCTAGAGATTTATAAACTTGTTTTGAAAAATGAAACACCTTTTTAGATGTCACACTAAGCCTTACTTTTGAGAGATGGGACAACATCATAACCCTATGAAAGATCAAATTTTCTGAGTCACTTGACAAGTTGAAAAGTGACACACATACTAAAATTACTTTTTCTGAAGATCCTAAAGTACATGTTGTCACAAAATTAAGATACTACTTTAAAGCTATCTTCAAAAACAAGTTTATACTTAGACAATGAAATATCACATCTCTTCTCTACATCTACTGAGATGAAATAGAATGTGTGACTGATCGTCAAAAAGTTAATTATATCTTATCTTGTTTAGCCATATGGCTCAGGATGTTATGTACCTCATATTAACGACCTAAATACCTGAAGTGAAGTGAAGTAAGCGCTATTATTAAAATTAAGCTCCAAGTAAAACTTGATTATGAAGTAACATGCTTTTATGAGGATTGCGCTATGCTGAAATGAATCCCAGGCTGATTCAGCATATTTCTTCTACATTAAGGCACAAACACTGATTACTTTGAAGATGTTTATATTGGACGATGATGTAGCTTTCTTTGTTGCTGTTTACATAGTAAATCAACTTAGCAATACACATCACATCAGCCAAATAAAGCTTCAAATTATGTCTTAAACATTAAAGAGGCCTACAAGGTGTGGTTTTATACACAAGCCAGAGCTCTCTCAAAAGGCTTTCACAAAACCTAGAGTGTATATTGTGGAGGAAGTAAAGCCTAAGAAGGTTGAGAAGCTCAAGCGTAACTATTTAAAGAATAACTAAAATGAAGACATGTTTTTATAGAAAGAACCCTGCCCTTGCCAAGCAGGGAAACTGGCGTTCAGCTTAAGGTCAGGTACCTCTAAAGCCAACCAGCTCAAAGTACAATTAGCAAAACACTATATTGCACATCTTGTGAGTATCAAAACAATTTTAGCGACGGCTCTGAATGGGTTTATTGGGACAAATGTTTTACATTTTAGGTACACCCACTGAAATTTCCATATTGATCTGTTTGTATTATGAAAATATTTGTGATGCCTGTGTCCTGGAGAACGCTTACCTCAGTTAAGTTACTAGGTTTCCAAATAAATTATATGACTAGTGATTCTGATCAATACCTTGCCCTTTTGATCTAATTCATCTCAAGAATTCTCAGTCTATTGGAAATTATGAGATATTTCAAGCCTTCCCAAAAAGCTCAATACAATGTTCCGCCTTAAAGAGGTGTTACCACTATCACTAAAGTTTATAAAAATCATTACAGAGGTAGAAGTGGTGATTCAAAAGGTCATATTGATGTCTTGGGTATGGGTTTTCCTATCAACGTTGTCTCATCCCGTCCTCAAAAAGATCAGCGCCCTGGATCTTGAATATACCCAGGAGTATAGCACTACAGGTCCAAACAACACCAAAGTAAAAGGTGCATGTTCATCCTTAATGAACAAATTACCAAAAATAGCTTTTTTCAGCTCCTGCATTTGCCCTGGAGAATATCCAGTATAGTATACTTATTGGATTCAGATTATGATTAAAATAAAGGATTTATCATGCTAAAAGAATTTATATAAAACTACTCAATTATGAAGTTACTCTTGTACTGGATAATAAAGACTCTATCAAGAAGGAATACGCTTGTCCAGTTATGTACCTTGCTTTCCGCTTTGACTTTAGAAAATTTGCTTCTGGAAGAAATACAAAGAAGCTCCCTGACTCAGTTGGATGCATCAGATGCATACCATTATATTCTACTGGGGAGGTAAAAACTAAACCAGAAGAACAAAGTTTGGTTTCTACCAACACAACTCTTAAGATACCCCTTAACTGCTTGCTACATATCACTAGTGTCAATGGGTTCAGTAATTTGAATTAAGAGTATTAACTATAGTCCTTAACCCAGCCTATGAGCGGCCTATCAAGCTATTACTTGGAAACCTTACTAATCAAAATGTATTTGCAAAGAAGCATCAAGAGATTGGGAAAGGTCAATTTATTCCCATTGATAAATTAACAAGGTATGGTATTGTTTCTCATCATGAATCTGCCCTACCTGCTGATATTTTGATTTAGGGCATAACTCAAGTCTAAATATGCACTAAGTTAAATTAGGAAAAACTTGAGAAAGTGCATCGATTAATCAAATATAAAGATGTTTTCTCAATGTCAAAAGTTGACTATTGTCGTATGAAAATTGGACACATAGTATCAATGTTGAAAACTCAATACCAGTAAATTGAAGCCATATAGTAAGTCAACGGTAGAGGAGCAATACATGAAGACTGAGCTCAGAAAATTATTATATGCTAGCTTAATTGTTCCCTCCCTAAAGTTCATAGTCGTTTCCACTGTACTCATAAAGAAGAAAAATGGTGGTCACCAAATAGTGATGCATTACAGGAAGTTAAATAGCCTCAAAAATAAGGAAAGCTGAACCATTCCACAAAATGATGTTGCTCTTGTGCAATTCTCTGTCTCAAATTTCTTCTCCATGATGGACCTCTCAGGTGGTTATTGGCAGATGCATCTCTCACCAGAGGACCAAGAAAAATGCACATCAATATGCATGGAAGGATTATTTCAACCACACAGCTCCCGCAGGATTTATGCAATGCGCCCACTGTTCCAACAAGTGTGGGATATATCATGCATGATCTTAAGCTGAACTGTGTGATTGTTTACCTAAATGACATAAGAGTGGTCTCAAAACCTTTACCAAACATCTAGACCACCTCAAGTCAGGTTTATAACAACTAAAAGATAATAACATCAAATTATACCTGTAAAGTGTACCTTCTTACAAAAAGAATTAGAGTTCTCAAGACATGTATAATAAGGTAAGGAACTTAACCCTTATACGATAAAGTTAAAGTTCTCTCCAATATTTATGAACCAAAGAGTCTCTAGATAACATGTAATCTTAGAAATAATGAATATTGCCCTCAAAAACCCCTAACTTCGCTCAACTCGCTAACTTATTGTCTGTTTGCTTTCCAAAAATACATCTTTCATATAAAGAGAAGGGCAATGAACTGCATTATAGACAATGAATGACTTATAAAATACGACCTATTTTGAGACATCCAGATTATGGGAAGCCTTTCATCCATTTTACAAATGCCTCCAACTTAGCCTAATGGGAATTCTCTAGCAACTGGATAATTAAGGAGTTGGCCATCAGTGTCCTATCACAGCAACATGCTCTCAAATGCTGAATGCAATCATAGTGTCATGGAGAAAGAATGCTTAGCTGTTCTACTTGTGATGAAACACTTCCATCCCTTCTTTTAAGGTACAAATTCCACTGTAATTACAGACCATGCTTATTTAAAGTGGCTACAATATATGATAGATACACAGGAAGACTAGTAAGGTGGGTCTTAAACTTCCACACTATGACATAAGATCATCCATTAAGCAGGAACAAAGCACATGAATGTAGATGGACTGACTAGGTTGCCCCTACTACATTTAGGTAGAAGCAAAGCCAAATGGTTACACGACCTACTCATGAGACCAGATTCTTTCTAGGGAAAAAGATGAACAGTTCAAAATATTCTGAAATGACACTTACAAAATACTTTAGTTCTTGACGAATCACTATATAAAAAAGTTGAATCAGACTGGTTGGCTACTTATGACCTTTAATGGTACCAGTTATAATAGAATTCCACAAAGCTCTAGGACTTGAAGGAACCAGAAACCCCTATAAATAAATTTATGATAGATACTATTGGAAGGAATAACGTACTCAGTAGTGGAAGTCTTACATGCCTGCATAAATTGTCAAAAAAAACGCCATATAGGACTACATATAAGTATCATCGTGGCCCCTCAGCAGCCATTTCATACCATTAGTTTAGATTCCTTGTCCAATTACTGATTCTGCAGGAGGAAATCAATATATCATTGTAGGGATCAATCATTTCACAAAGTGGATTA
This sequence comes from Massospora cicadina, assembly GCA_022478985.1. Taxonomy (NCBI): domain Eukaryota; kingdom Fungi; phylum Entomophthoromycota; class Entomophthoromycetes; order Entomophthorales; family Entomophthoraceae; genus Massospora; species Massospora cicadina. Next base: position 55,836 of record JAKSZP010000196.1, read on the forward strand.
AAGCAATTATCATCCCTGCGCAGACCTCCAAGGCTACCTCCATTTTCTTATATCAATACATCTTTACTAGGCACTTTTGCCCACAAAAATGATACGCAATAATGAGAAAACTTTAATTCAAGAGTAGTGAAAATCTTTGCTACGATCATGGGAACTCAACAACCATCTTTAGCGCCTTAGAATCCTTCAACTTTAGGAACCTAAAAAGAGAAAATGTAACCATCTAGTACTAAAAAAAGAGAAAATGTAACATTAATTACAATAAAATAAAAGATGTTTGACCGATTCATTTCACAAGGAACATCATGTCTTAAGTGCTTAAATGGTTTACAGAATAAGTATATAGCATTATCAAAATGTCACCCTTCAATGACTTATATGGAAGAAAACCTGGTATCCTGGCACTACTAGCCCTAGAAGTTCTTAGTGATAATACCATGGAGCCTGAAAAGTGCTAGGAAAATTAGTCAAGAAAATTGTATAACTTCAATTGGAGGCGATGACAAATCTAGCCACTACAGTTTTATGAGAAGTCAAGAAGAGAATGCATAAGGTCTATATTTTGCTTCAATAATAAAAATTGAAGCAAAATTTGAAGTTTAAAAAAATACGAAAAAGTAGCTGCTTGATTGAGCCAAAACTTATGGATGTCAATGCTCTCAACGCCTGCTGCCCCAGCTTGGGGGGTGGTGCGCCACCAACTGGCATATTTCAGCCGCTGCTGAAGCGCGTCTGGGCTGGCTCTGCTAGTCACCCTAGCACTACCTGTGTTATCCCCCCTCAAGACTTGGCTTACCACCTCGCAAGTTCCCAGGCGGTGCTCCAGAGCCCTTTTGGTGATCTCATAAAGCAATTTGCATTTTGGTCTCTGGGTTGAATATGGGAACCTCTTCCCATATGCAAGCACGGCCATCATCAAGATGGCCACGGAAGTGTTTATACCACCAGCTCAAATAAATTTTGCCCTTTAATGGGTATTTCAACCTTAACTCTGCTCTGAGGCTGATGGAACAGCATCATCCAAGCTGCCATTAATTTCAAATTATATTTTACTTCTCACTATTTGCACCTTGCTCCCAGATGAGGACACTTTGGTGGTCCAGTTATCCTGGTTTCCCTCCCATCTTTCCCCTGAATGCCTCCATTATGAGCTCACAGAGGGTTTGGCCATTTACGGTGTAGACCCTGTACTGCAGTTTGTGGTTCTTAATGAGGCATATTGTCTGGCAGGGCCTCACACCTTAGCAACTTTCTGCCCATTCCATCATGACACCCACCTCACAATTCCCCCCCCCCCGCACCATGATCAGATTTACCTCTGATCTCCCATTCTTAGAGCGTGTCAAGAACAACCGCATCATTTGCCCCTAGTGCTTCAAACTTGACCATTTTAAGAACAAGTGCCCTGCAGTTCTGTCTCCACCGCTTCTACTGATCCTCCCTCTGTGATGTATTGAGCCCAGCTGGATCCACATATCGACCTCATAAATATCATTTTGAATTCATGCACAAATTTGGAGATTGGATTTCAGAAGTCAGACCAATCATGAGAAACACTTGTAACAGAAATTGTAGGTAAGAATTCAGAGATTCACAAACAAGGATTGATATGGCATATCAAACAACTGGTATCTTGAATCCTCCGAGTTTTCATTATGTGAGACTTGAGATTGGCATGTGCAAAAGTGTGGTTATTGCTCAGTAGCTTAATTTAGAGTTTAGTATATTAAACTCATGAGAAATGCTTTAAAAACAAGAAATGGCAACTGCAAATACAGTTTCATTTTCTCATTTGGAAAAACACAAATAAAGTTTAAGTCTGCTTGCTTTAAAAAGAAGTTTTTTTTTAAAGAAATTATCCAAGAGTAACCCGAACCATGAGCCCAGCAAGTGAGCTAGGCCAGGCTTTGGCCTCGTTCATGGCACTATCATGGGGACAGGCCTTACTGCTCTCATGTAGCATCACTGGGACTCTAGTCCGCAAATGCATTGGAAATTTGGGAAATGGCGCATGGGCAAGAGGGTGGTTCTCAGCAGGACTATCAGTCATGTGGTTGGTGACATGGCTGGTGCTGCCCAACTCATTTTTCACGTATTGGCAAGAACCTGTGCGTTACTAAAATGAAACTCAAATACCTTCCTTTTTTTCTTGTGGGGGCCCTGAGAAGAAGTGGTGGTTACCATCTGGGAGGAATGGAACTGACATCCTTTAACTGTAATTATAGTAGGATTTTTGTTGGCATTTTTGCTATGTAAAGTAGGACAATTATAAGGAGCATCAACTCAGCAAACCATAGTGGTCCAGATGAAGCCAAAAACACCTACCGGACACGTGGCATTATCTTTGAAGGCATTAGATAAACTTTACCAGGTAATGGCATGGATCCGGTTCCAGGCACAGTTGGTGCAGGTGATGGGGGGAATCTCCTCTTGCGCTCCAACTAGCCCAGGTGGTGGATGCATTACCTCCAGAATTGGCAGGATGGTTCCAGGAACTCATTGAGGAACAGGACAGTTTGCCCAATTCCATGGAGGAGTGTGTTGAGATGATTGACTGGGCAGCATGTCCAGATGAAGCAAAAGATGAGGCCTGGTCAGCATTATTATCAGTCATCCAGGGACAAAGCTTTGTAGAGGAGTATGCGCAGGTCTTCCATCTGTTGGCAAAAGCAGTACAGGTTATGGATTCCCAGTCCTCATGAATGTTCTGCCAGGGGTTGCAGCCAGGTTTACTAGCAGCTTTGGCAGCAGCAAAGGTCCAAGCAACGCTGAAGGAGGTGGCTTTAGCAGTTTAAGTCAAGAAACAATTAGCACTGGCACGGGACTGGTGGGAGGAATCAATGTCACCTGGGAAGGGACAATCCCCATTAAGCGGCCGTTCCAGTCAAGGGGGGTGGCACCCAGCCCCATGAAATGTGGGAAATGTTCAAGGGGGAGGGCGCTAAGGGAATATGTCAAAGTTTCCATCAGCCAATTCACAAGTGAAAATCTCATCCAAAAATAAATCGCCTTATATGCTTTATTCTCACCTATTTATCCCCGTAGAGCTGCATACAGATGGAGGAATGTAAGAGGCAATGGCCCTGATAGATACTGAGGTGGAAGAGAATTACGTTGAACTGGCATTAGCAGAGCGTTTGAAGCTGCAGGTGCAGGAAGGACTGATGGTGGTTTTTGCCAATGCCTCATGGAGGGCGCCATTGTGGCACATATGCCATTTGGTGAAGGTACAGCAGGACCCAGTCAGGTTTTGGACGCAGTTTTGTGCAATCAAGAATTTGACCCATCCAGTAGTGTTTGGGATGCGCTGGTGGCATCAGTTCAGACCCCAGATTGATGTACTTGCCAGTACCATTACCCTGTACCCAAGGAGTGGCCCACCGATGAAATGGAGTCTGTTAATGGAAACCAGAAGTTAGATGAGCCTCGAACCCTGGGGCACATGCAGGAAGAGGTCTTACCTGCAGAATACCAAGATTTTGTGGGGATCTTTGGTCAAAAGAAGTATTCGCTGTTTTCCCCAACTGGGCCATTTGCATTCTCTTTTCAGTTTAAGGAAGGGTCTGAACTCCCTCATGGTTGTCTAGTCTATCCTTTAAATGAACAAGCTAAAGCCACATTGGAGGACCACGTAAGTTTGATGTTGAGCAAAGGTTTGATTGAGACATCAAAATCAGCTGTGTTATCTCCAGTGTTGCTGGTGCCCAAGGCGAGTGGAGAGTTACGGCCATGTGTGGATTATTTGAGGTTAAATAGGTCATAGAACTGGACCCTTGCCCAATGCCGCTAATGGAGTATATTTTGCCAATGGTCACAGGATACAACATTTTCACCAAGCTCAATTTGGCAGATGCCTTCAACCAGGTACTTGTAATGCCAGAGCACCAAAGATACATGGCGTTCAAGTGTCACCTTGGTATGTTCCAATACCGAGTCATGCCATTTGGGCTGTGAAATGCCCCAGCAGTATTTCAACAAATGATTGACTGAGTACTCTATCAGTTGATTGGCCAGTGTTGTATTGCTTATATGGATGACATCCTGGTGTTCTCACGTTTTAAGGAGGCTCATGTACAGGATGTGCGGGAGGTCCTGAAGGCATTGGCTGAGGCAGGATTACAGCCTTTCCTTTGAAATGTGAGTTTAACCAGGAGTCAGTCAGGTTCCTAGGAAATGTGATATTTGGGAAAGGCCTGGGGTATGCCCCAATAAGATCCAGGCGGTGAGCGCATAGAAGGCTTCAACTGATCAGACAGGGGTGAGAAGTTTCCTGGGGACAGTAAATTTCCTCAGGCGGTTCATCAAGAATCTATCAGAATTAGCTTTACCACTTATGCAACTGATGCAGAAGGTACCCTTTGTATGGGGGGAAGAAGAGGAGCGGGCATTCAACCAGCTGAAAGAGAAGCTCATTTCAGCGCCAGTCCTTGCCCATCCAGATCTTGGAAAACCTTATGTGGTGGAAACAGACGCCTCAAACTTCGCATTAGGAGCGGTACTCCTAAAGAAAGGGGAAGATGAGTTGGAGCACCTTGTGTGTTTTTTAGTCAGAAAATGATCCCTGAAGAGACAAATTACCCAATATATGACAAGGAGCTACTGGTGGTGGTTGTGGCGCTTCAGGAGTGGCAGCACCACTTATTGTACGCCCATCACCCCTTGTAGTACGCATGGACCATTGGGCACTGGAATACTACTGAGAGACCAGAAAAATGAATCAGCGCCAAGCCCATTGGCACGCGGAGCTGACTCATTATGATTTCTGAGTGGAATAACATCCAGGAGCCATTAACACCATAGCCAATTGGTTGAGCTGGTATGTGGGGCTAGCGTATGAGAAGCCTGAGTTGGAGAAGTACAACACAGCAACCATGCTCTGGGAAGACCAATTCTCTATGATGGTGAGTGAAGAGGATGAACTGGAAAGAGAGATCTGAAGAAAGCAAAGGAGGTCTTCATTCAGGTGACACTTATGGGTGGAAACAGCAGAGGGCCAGAGGCACAGCCTGCATCATACATACGGAAAGAAAAATGGAATGATATGTCATGACTCGCGGATATGGGTTCCAAACCCATCACTGCAGTGAGAAGTGCTGCAGGCATTGCATGATCACCCACTGGTGGGACATCCAGGGGTCACAAAGATGATTGACTTGGTGCGCCAGAAGTATTCCTGGGCTGGTCTACAAAAAGATATAAAAAATACATGGCAGAGTGCTTGATTTGCGCGTTCTCAAAGCCCTCATAAAAGCAACCTGTGGGTAAGTTAGTCCCACTCCAGATTCCAAATTGGCCATGGGGGTCAGTCAGAATGGATTTCATTACAGGGATACCTAAGATCCAGGGGAAGGATGCAATAATGGTTGTCGTCAATCAGTTTAATGAAATATGCTGAGTTTTTCCATGTAAATCAAAATTTTCAGCCAAGGACACTGCAAGGGTTTTTATTGATGAGATATTCGCCCATCATGGCCTACTGGTAGAGATCATTTCAGATCAGGGTCCCCAATTTGTATAAGATTCTGGTCTAGCCTGCTCAGTAATTCAAAAATTCGCTCATGTAGGGCCTTGGCATACCATCCGCAGTCCAATGGCAAACAGAAAGGGTAAACCAAATACTGGAGCAATACCTCTGATGCTATGTCTCTGACCCACGGGATGATTGGGTTACATGGATTTGACTTGCTCAGTTTGCTTACAATAACCACTACCAATCATTGACTGGAATGTCACCATTCTATGCTAATCATGGATCCAATCTGGCGTTGGATGGGGGATCAAAAGGAGGTGTATGCCAGGGGGCGGAAAAATTATCCTGAAGATTGGACGAGATCAGAAAAAATTGCAAACTAACCTGGAGTGTGCCACAGTGCGGCAAAAATGGTATGCAGATTGACAAAGAGCGCCAGAATATCATTTGCTCAAGGATATTAGGTACTGGTGGTGGCATAGAATTATGCAGTACTTGGAAGAGCTGGAAACTCGGACCAAAGTTCTTAGGCCCATATAGGGTGATCCAGGTTATTAACAAGGTAGCATTCAAATTGGACCTCCCAGAAGGGTCAAAAGCCCATCCAGTTATCCATGAGTCCCAGCTTCGAGGATTCTAGGGCAAGGACTAGAGCGGCCTGGGCCACTGAACCCATGAGAGGAGAACAACCAGGAATATGAGGTCAAGAAGATTCTGAAGGAGCATTGGGTCAGGGGTCACCAGCAATTTCTGGTAAAATGGAAGGGTACTCAGTGGAGGAAGCAACCTGGAAAACACCCAAGGAGTGATCCCACTGCCCCAAGAAGATCTGGGAGTTTTTGGATTACAAGGGGGTGATATGACTCTTGGCCTCCTTACAGGACAAGCTAACAGGGATTCTGGTCCCAGGTAAAGCCCCCACACGCACCATGGCATTTGCAAATGACACTGCCATTGCATTTGGCTGCCCTGGGGATGTTGCCCTCGCTGCTGTGACCATTGAGAGGTACATCAAGGCGTCCAACGCCATGGTCAACACCTCCAAGACAACAGTTGTACGGGTCGGCTCCCCCACCTTCCCCCCACCATTTGGTATTGAACCTGAGCGCGGTACCTTCCGTCACCTGGGCGTTCTCACCAACCAACAAGGAGTTGCGCTAAAAGACAATGAGGACTTGCTCCTCGCAGCAGTTAACTCCAGGATTGCCAGCTGGAACTGGCGGCACATCACCCCCAGGGTCGAGCTCTGATGGCCAATGTGTTCCTCCTCTCCAAAGTCTGGTTCCTAGCGCACGTCTGCCCATTCACAGATGCCTTTTATACGCGGCTCAATGTACTCCTCCGCTGTTGGATCTGGGGCTCAAACCATCCACCAATGGCCCTCTCAACCATTGACCGACCCTGCAATGAAGGGAGCCTAGGGCTTCTGGACACACGATCCCACGCCACCACAATCTTCCTGAAGTTCCTATGGCCAATTGTCTGCTGGGACGCGACCCCCATGCCCCAATGGGCGCCCGCCCTCCGCCAGTCAGTGTCAGCAGCTCTGGGTCTTCCTAGAGCATCTCTGACCTCATTAGGGGAGTAGCTCACAAACCACCCAGGCCATCGCCTAAAACCATCCTCATCCCCCTACTGGAACCAGGCTCTCCTTGCCCTGAAACGAGTAGGCGCGCGGATCCACCATGCCTTCCCATACAGAAGGGAAGGCCCTGGCCTCAGCCCCCGTCGCCATGCAATTGTGCACAATGGACAAGTTGTCACAACTCGCCTCAACCCCCAAGATCGTCCTCCCATCCGCCCAAGACTCCTTGAGCTCCTCCCTCCCTCCGTGAGATTTGACCTTAAGGAATTGTGGAAGGACGTCTATCACCCCATCCTGTCAGCAAAGGTGTCCAACACCTTATGGAGGGTGCTCCACTGTTCATACAAGACAGGGGACCGGACTGGCCCTACCTTCCAGCACTGAAGCTGCCCCCGCTGTGTGGAGCCTATTGACTCCCACCTCCATCGTTTTTTTACCTGTCCAGGTGTTGCCGCATTTTGGCCAAAGGCCCGCGCGCTCCTCCATGCTCAGCCCTGGTCTGGACACCCTGTGCAATACCTCATGTTTGAGCATACATTGCCTGGTTGCCACCGACCCCTCCGTGTCCTCGCCTATGCCACAGCCATCTGGACCATCCATAACTCCTTCCTTCATGCTGCCTTTAACCAGCAGGTGTGGACCCTTCCACACATGATCACCCACTTTTGGGTACACTTTGAGATGGCCCTGAAGGTCTGCACTATGTCGCCAACCCTACCCCGCTCAGTTGTCACTGCAGCACGGCTCTGGCGCGCAAACCCCCTCCCTTTCTCGATGCCTCCTCCCTCCCCTTCCCTCGCCTCAGGCTCTTAGGAGCCCAGGCGTAATTCAATAAACATCGATGAATCCCCCCTTGGGTTGAGACCATCTAGTACTAAAAAAGGGGTGATGTGACGGATCAGGGCCAGCTGGATCCACACATTGACCTCATAAATATCAGTTTGAATTCACGCACAAATTTGGAGGTTGGATTTCAGAAGTTGGACCAATCATGAGAACCACTAATAACAGAAATTGTAGGTAAGAATTTGGAGATTCATGAACAAGGATTGATCTGGCATATCAAACAACTGGTATCTCGAATACTCTGAGTTTTCATTATGTGGGATTTGAGATTGGCACGTGAAAAAGTGTGTTTGTTGCTCAAAAGCTTAATTTAGAGTTTAATATATTAAACTCATGAGAAATGCTTTAAAAACAAGAAACGGCAACTGCAAATACAGTTTTGTTTTCTCAATCAGAAAAACACAAATAAAGTTTAAGTTTACTTTTTCTAAAAAGAAGTTTTATTTTCATAAAAAAATTTATTCAAGAATAACCTGAACCACGAGCCCAGCAAGTGAGCTAGGCCAGGCTTTAGCCTCATTCACGGCACTATCATGGGGACAGGCCTTACTGATCACTTGTAGCATTGCCAGGACTCTAGTCCATGAATGCATTGGAAATTTGGGATATGGTGCACAGGCGAGAGGGTGGTTCTTTTCAGGACTATCAGTCATGTGGTCAGTGACATGGCTGGTGCTTCCCAACTCATTTGTCACGTATTAGCAAGAACCTGTGCGTTACACCCTCCAGCATCAGCTCAGCTTCAGCCAAGCCCAGATTTTTCAAGTGGGGCTCAATTCTCCCACCCCTAACCTTGTCAAATTCTAGTGCAGCTTCCAAAGCTACAACAAATCAAAAAATTAAAAATTTTAAATTTTGGACAATTTATGGCAACTTAAGCCAATAGCTGAGACAGTTTCAGCTGAGCTGCTGTGGTTGACAGTTCACAGCCAATAAGGTGCAGCCAACCTGGCAACTCCAGCGGGTGGTCCAGCGCTAACCAAATCAAATACTTTCAATTGTCTCGATTGGAATATGATAGCAACTGGCCATATAATGTCAAACCAGATTTTTCTTTGGTTGAAGTCTTCATCAATCCTCCTGCTTTGTGCCCCGCCAACTTTGCCCTAAAAACGATATCCTTTATAAAAATATATTAAAATGACAGTTGAAGCCGCTGCTGCTTCTGCCAACAATCTACTCTACCAGCAACTCCATGTGGCGATGGAACCCCTGAATGTTATTTCTAACCCCATTTTCCCCATGATTTGAGGAAGATGCAAAAAGTGATTTATGATCTCGCTTTTAATGCAAGCCGCGCTTGCATTAGTGTGCGAAATATTTCTCTTTTTGACCCCAATTATCCCCAAACCCGCCAGCACATTAAGTCATTTACTTGTGTGCCAGCTCTCATCACTTTTGCTGAGCATTAGCTTGCTCAATATGTTGAGGCAATGGGCACTGCAGGCCTCATTAATGAAGAAAACCCCAACTATACCTCCTTATACCACATGCCGCTGATGCCCCAATTCTTATGCTATCTGCCATGGTACGCCAGCTAAAGTGGGCGCCGGACAAAAGCTTCCCTAAAGCTTCCTCACCATCTGGTATGACTTCCTAGGCTGATAGCTTAGGGGCTATATTATGAGCTGTTTACTATGATAATCCCTTTTTGGCTCATTCACAAATAAAGATGCTTGACGGCTCTCCCTTTTGGGTTGATCACCACTAGTGCTAAAAAAGCAGCGAATGCATACTGCCTTCCCTTTACTAATTTTGAGATTTAAGATTTAGTTTTGAACTACCACAATCATATAACGCCCTGGAGAGGAAAATTAGATTCCATTTGGGATGGCCATACGCTATATTCTACAAAAACATGGGTATAAATACTCAATCAAGTCTTTAGAAGCTATAGTAACTATCAACTGTGTACATAGCATTTTATCATGTCAGTACTCCAGTACTAATGATAATATTTGGGGTGATGTTGGATAACAGAATATTATACTATATATGAAATACATTAACTGTTCAACTCCCATGAGAGAATTGGCATTTATACCTGAGAAAAACTTTAAAAAAAATTCCTTTGATCAATTATACAGAAAACATTAGTTGGTAAATCTCAACTTGATATTAAAAAATCCTTGTCATACCAACTTAAGCCCAGAATACCCCAAATGTGAAGATCTGATTAGCAAATCAAAGGAATATCACAATGATATGCGATTATTACATCAGTTTACATGTGATGGAGTAGATTAAGGTATACCTAGAAAAGGGTAAGAATCAAGAGTCTTCCCAAAGATTGACCTAAGTAATACAAATCTCATCTGACTTAAGTCATTCTCAACATCTTATTTACCTATCATATCAGTGCTTTATTACATATTTATATCTGGGATGCACCGCTTGATCAAGAGCCTCCCATCCAGATTCCCCCTACATTATATTCATTGTCCTTTTTCCTATTGGGATTATCTTGTTATCTGTAACATATAAAAACCCCTATTCAATTTCTAAAATAAGGTTACGCCACTTCACCTATATCTCTTTATTGTTATTTGACTTTATTATGTTTTATTTTGATCCTTCCTTAGTATGGATACCCTAGCTGACGGGAGCTAAGTGTGACTTGGCTCCATCAAAAGATAAATAAGATACTTGTTGTGAGTCTTAGAATGCGCCAAGTATTGACTATTGGGCTTCTAGGATTTAGCACCATAGAGCCATGAAAATGGAAGCCCTATACTCATTTACATGTAATTGCGTTTATGCACATCCAGACTTTGGCTATAATAAGATTTAAGATGCTTATTGTCATATTATTTGTTTAATTTAACACCGCACTATGGCAGTGAGGAATTCGTATATTTGGATAGTGAGGGGCTTTAAAAGAAATGATACACTAGTATTGGCTCTTTAGTCAGACAAGCTTTAAGTTTATTAAATGCTAGGTGACAGTGCTGTAATTCAAGATAGAAAATGAGACGAATTCCCGCTCCTGAAATGATCATTGGAAAGTCAGCTATTGAATGAACTTGTTTGCATCTGGGACCTTATACAGGAGATGTATCAGAAGGTTAAAATTAATCCTCACTTGTGCTGGAACCTGTGGAAATGTCACAGATTGGCTCTCTGGATCCCAACACCTCGAAAGGAGCGCCTTTAATCAATAAAATCATGATGTAATTGACCAAGGAGAACAATGAAGTACATAATTAAGAATATAACCTGAAATGATCAGGAAGAACCTGATCAAAGAGATCTGAGGGCTCTTGGCAATGTTTGATGACCCGTCCTAAAATTGATAGACCCATTCATTTGTCATACATATAATCTATACACTCACCTTTTTTGTTTCTTGGACAGTTTTTCTTTAGTTTACAGCCTCGCGCCCCCTTTGACTTTGGCTTAAATTATAGAGTACTAATAAGCCAAAAAGGTGGTTATTACTACAGGGGCCTCTAAGATGTGTAGTGATTAAGTCTATCACAGAAAAAGATTTTTGTTTTAGTCAAGAGAACCAACCTGTAGATTAGGAAAGGAGTGTGACCTAGTGGATCAACTCTTCCCAATATGAGGTGACTCCCTTACAGCCTAAGAGCCTGAAATTTTAGGCGCATTTGAGCTTACCTTACCTTTATTTGAACATACCCTGTATCAGATTATTATGAAAATATTAACGTTATTATAGAAATATTTTATTAATGGGATTTAGTATGTGAGAGGTCATTCCAGTTTAGCCCATGTTACTATTATACCCTTCTATGATGTGGGACTAAAATTTTTGGCCCAATTGCATTCAAAAGATTTGAATCTTAGAATAAACTATACATCTGAGGTTTTGTTCATATGGTCATTCAACTTATTCTTTAAGTAGTAAAGAATGCATTGTTACAGGGTAGCTTGTTAGTTGGGACTTAACCAAACCTTGCATTCAAATGTTGTAAATTTATGCAACGCCTCCTACTTGTCTGTACATAAAACTAGGATGCTATTATAGATAATTGCTGACTAATCAGAAAAGCCCGGAGACAACTTGCTATGTTGAATAATGTGATTTTTGGTTAACTTGAGGACCTGAACTGGAAGAAAGTACTACTCCTCAAATCTTCTTAAGGTTACCATATTGATAAAATAAAACGTTTTCATTAAGCGCTACAACAACACTAAAAAGAATTAGTTTCTCAAAAAAGAGTTCTGAGGATATAAAGGCCTTAGGGACTTAAAGGTCCCAGGTCCTCACAACCCATCTGGTTCTTTAATTCCACCACATGACGATATGAACAAGACTTAGAAACAAGACGTTCAAACTGCAATTACATCTTCATGGGATCAGATAGGAGATTTAGATCAAAGGTGAAAGATCCATCCAGATGGAGTCACAAAAAACCCAGAGTTATGCTTGATGCCCTGTCAGAAGAGATGGAAAAACTTAGTGCATTTGCCAGGCTAACTAATGTTTGCCTCACTCAGCTCAAACAAACCTGTCACAGTTATGAAACCTTTTGAGTAGTTACAAGAATCAACTCCTGCTTCAAGATGCTTTGATCCAAGCCCTGAAAGAACAGAAACCCTCAAGGCTTTCTTTGCTTCCCTAAATCAACTTTGAGGATAAGCTCAAGATGACTTAGATATATTACGCTTAAAATTGGTTCAGTATTCTCCTCAAAACTATAAGGAAATACAAATTCATGCCTGCTCAAGCCCCTTCTGTCAACGCTCTCTCTACATTTAATATATCTAATTTCTACCCTAGTTTTAAAAATAAATTCACCCCGGGCCAATATAGCATAGACTTTTTCCTGTATGCTTACAAAAGCTCTATTCAGAAAGCAACCAACCACCATAAGTGAAGCATAGTACTCTTGCTAGAATAGCATGGCTTGAAAAACCATGGCTTCTCATCTTAAGGATTGCCAAATGTAACATCAAGCCCATACAGCTTAGTTTAAGAGTTTGGCTTAAATCAGACCATATCCGATCAAAAGCTGGCATTCATGGCTATTTGATTAAGCAAGGAGAAAGTAATATGAATTTTTTCAGTCAGTTCTATTTACAAGCTCAACCATTTATTTACCAAAAATCCTTAATCACCATAGACAACGCCATAACCATAGGAGCTCCGCCTTGGTATACTATTCCATAAATATCTACATATGATTAGATGCAAGTATAATGATGTAATCAGGTTTGACCAACCATCTGGAGACAATAATTTAAAATATAATTTCATGATGTAACTGATACTTAGACAACAGTTCCAATCACCATGTTTATTACTATGCCACATGGCCTCTGCTTTTATATGTAGTGGCCTAAAGTATTAATCTACTATTAATAGAATACATGAAACACCGCTGGTACATTTCTTGTTTTCTAAATTTATTGGCTTCTGATGCTGTGGACTCAATCATTATATCACATCCTATTTTATTTAGCATACTATTCTATGTTGCCCCCATGTCAGCATAAACCCATCAGTAATATGATCCTATATTTATTATAGCGGATAGCAAGCAACTCAACTGCATCTGGCATATTGCATCTTTACATGAAAATGCCTCAACCTTAGTTATTCACTTTTGACTCAATTTAGATATTACAATTATAGTCTACTATTTGGAGGTGCTGCTTAGTAACCCTAGAAAGCACTAATGAAAACTCTGGCAGATGTAGGATATCTGACAGGCTGCCTAAGGGAAGGGGATTTTTTCTTACATAATTTGTATCAGCCTATCAGGTCAATTACATGAGCAAGCCTGTAATTCTCTAGAAATTTTTTGATATTACAGTGTGCTCTTTTTTATTATTAAATAAAAAAACCCAATTGCTCAAATATTTTTTCATATTGTGAGGCTTTGGCCAAAATTATTGTCTTCATACAGTACTTTGATTTGTTGGTGTATTTACCAGTGCATCTTAATATGACGTTCTAGCGCCATATTCAACATTTGGTGCCCACTACAGGGGCCACACCCTATTTTATGTGGACCTTGTCTCAGGGTATGGATTTTGATCACTTAGTCGGAGACTACTCCCTGGTAGAGGTAGCATGACTTCCAGACATTAATGGCCTGGCACTGAGGTCATAACAAATTATTCCAATGAGATTAGGTAAGTATGAGCGAAATTAAAGGCTCACATTGGCCTACCTTCCGATATCATATTAGGTCGTCATTAGCAAACAAAAGACAATGAAAAACACACATACAGGTCATTTGATAAACTTCTCCTTTTTCAAAGTCAGTTAAAAATAGGGTGAAGCTGTTCATTCCATTACCAACTTAACCCTGTAGTTTTACTTTATGTGGAGAGCATATTGCCTTAAAAGAGGACTTTTAAACCACTAAAACAAATGATTGTTACTATGGACACTACCATGCAGACGAAACGCGCCATTTTTCTGATTTAACAAGCCATTTTGAGTTGGCAATTTGTCAAAAGTAATTTCCAGTGTCATCTGGATCAAGTTATTTGGGGACCTCTTCTGACTGAACATGATGTTGAGGACAAAGAGGCGCAGGTTATGTGCAGCCAGCCTGTTGTATTATTATCTGTTCTGATCGTTGGAGCTTCTACACATCCTGGCCATAGGGTGACTCCTAGAAATGTTACTTCTCTTATGTACATTAATAACCCGGAGAGTCAGATTGGGACATTGCAGGGCCTTTGGTCCTGCAGCTATGATAAAAAATTTTGTTAAACCTGTTAATTTACCAAAATTCAATAAGACAGTGAATGTAAATAAGTTCCTGGATTTATTCAAAATTAGTATGTCTGAAGAATCTGAGACTTCTAAGTTAGCAGCAGTAATGAACTCATTGGACTCCAAAAGTCAGGAGTTAGTTATGCTGAAACTAAAGAAGGCTATCGTACAAGACCTTAGTGCTAAGGACCTTCTTATCAAGGAGTTTGGCGGAGCTGAAGGAATGACTACTTGAAAGAGGTAATTCTTTAATATATCTTTTACAGGAGATAAAACTAAGCAATTACTACTAAATGCTTTTATTTGGAGGTGCAAACGTTACCTGGGGCTAATGTAATAGATGATTTTGATGCCCAAATTGCTCTTTGCCATTCCTGTGAGACTATAATGAGTTGTATAGGATTTTGGTACCAGTTTTAGTTGAGGAGAATGATATTACCCACATGGTGATTTATCTCAGGCATTGCGCTTTCACTTTTAAAGCACCTAATACTAGTCTGAGGGAGCTGCATGATCAGTTTGACTGAAATACCTGCTCCACTAAGAAGTTAACTCACCATATGTGTCTGTATTGAAAGCCTGACAATAATCAAGATAATTGTTATCTTTGTAAGAAGTATGGAATTATGCCAACCCTTTATATTTACAGTTTTAGATCAAAAGTTTGTTTGATAAAACCCTTGAAAGTGGAGAGCTTGAAAAAGTTTAGGGTGAAATATAACAGTAAATTTTCTGCATCCACCTCATATAGAAAAATCCAAAATATGAAAACAACTTTGACTACTTCTTATGTCTGTCTGGCGAAAGGAAGATGATGACGACTTGCCTCTGGCGGACCAGAGATTAATAGCAGAAGAAAGGATAGTTGTGACCAACCACGCTTTAGGAAATGTGATGTCAGCCGGTGTTAAAACTAGTAGAGAAGCCCTACATTCAGCAGTTAGTATTAGAGCTTCCAATTACTTCTGGCGATATCCCTGAATGAACAGGGTCTAAGTGGTAATGCCTATTGAGAATTTGATAGAATCCAGTCCTGAGCTATGTCTTGAGATCCAAACTTTTTAACCAAGCAGACACTCTGGACATATTAGAAATAATTTGATGGACGCTATTCTTCTGAATGCACTTATATTCATATTTCAGTATATAAGTTTAAAATCTTGCAATTTTGGACAGTAGGGCACCAGTTAGTATTGTTTACTAAACTTTTGAAGAGGCTGGGCCTATCTTCTAACATAGATCATCATAAGATCTATGGCATGAAGGGCCCTAAGACTACAATTTCTGAAGTAGCGTACAGTGCGTTGCTGCTGCTGCAATTTGGATTAATGGTGATCTCCACTCATGCTATCTTTTTCTCAAATAAAAGTTTACAATTTTTTACCAGAACCTCATTTATGAGAGCTCATGAGGTCAAGGCTAACTTTGAGGAGAATACTTCGGATTCCTTGGACAATTACTTCCTTTATTTTATGATCAAAAGGATGAGGGCATGTCGCCTTGAACTCAGGGGCTTGTTAACTTAGTTTTAAGAATGGGTTAGTGGCCTTGTGTTATCAGAAGATTTGGGTCCCAGAAATGACGGCTAGCCAACCAGATTTCAGAATCTATTGAGATTCCGCTACATGCTAATTGTAATTTAACCATTACACCGTGCCATCAAATAATAGTGAGGAACAAAATTTATTTGGAAAATAAAAAAACATGTCTTCTTTTTGCACCATTTGGTCATTCAAAAATGGAACATGTCACTGCACTCTGGGATTATCCACCCTTACCATAGTGAAAATTCAGTTTTTAGCCAATTTGTATGTATACCCTATTCAGGTAAAGCATTCCAGATTATCGCTTTTTTGCATATGATACCAGTTGAAAAAGTCCATAATCTTTCTAATTTTGGTCACTTGGATGAGCCATACCTTAGCGATAATGGTATAATTGTTTGCTCTCTAGTACCTAGGGAAAGCCTATCTAGTCTAACTGAGGATGAAAAGGACAAGCGCTGGCATGAATAACAATTACAGCCTTATTTTGCTAAGGACGACTCTGTTTTGGGTTGTGCCCACGATGTACTTCATCATATCAACACCAGAAATCATCCGCTGATTTGCCTTTGTCCAATTAGGCAGTCAAAAGCAGCAGATGAAGTTGCTAATGCTGAAATGAATCAGCTGGTGCATCATGGTATGTTAGTGCCTTCAAAGAGTCCTTATGCCTCCCCAGTGTTGATAATTAAAAAGAAGAAGGGTTCAAATCATGTAGTAATAGAATACTGGAATTGAACAATATTACAAAAAAAGGCTTCCTATCTTTTACCGCAGATTAATGTTGCACTATACTTCTTGGGTGGTGCTCAGTATTTTTTGGCCATGGATTAATTTCTGGATACTGGAAGATTTGCTGAACAAGTAGGATTAGAAAAATATGCTATGATTACTTCCCAGGGCTGTCAGACAATTACAAGTAATATATTGTAATAATAGAGCTTTGGCTTACAATAAGGACGAAATTGACCAAAAGACTCTGGGAAGATCCTTGATGGAACCCCTCAGATTGAGGCAATTCTATTCCATCCAATTCTCAGTCAGATCTTCCAGCTTTTATAAATTTGGTTGTTCCAAAATTGCAACTGAATATAAAAAGTTATGCCGTGGCTCCTCCTTGACCCCTCAACAATTATTTAAACTCTTAGGCGGAGAACGCCCCCTTTTATAGGGGTGGAGGGGGTCCTGCAAGGTGAATATAATTTCTTGCCCATTAATTGAGTTAAATATATTCAACTTTACTAAACGGACTAGTCCTCCCCAGTTTTGACACTCCATTGGTTGTTCCATTGAAGCAAAGTGATACTTGAGAGCTCCAATAGGTCAAATCCCCATATTTCTAATTTGGACATTCCTAGCTGATTCAAACTTTGAGCCTCATTACAATTAAATACTAAGCAGCGATATTGTAATAATGGTTTGCTTTCTACTCCATCGCTACAACTAATAAGATATATAAAATCCAGCTTTTTAGTGCTATTAGGGTTTTATTATTGTTAATATAAGTAGTGCAAAACATCCCCTAAAATAAAAATATTCCGTCATAGAGAATATCACTTCTCTTGTGGAAAAATTGTTGGAATTTAGGTGCAAAATGCAACAGCAAGCACCTTAAAAGCCTAAAATCCAACAAGGGCCTCTACCAACCAACTAGATGCTGCAAGGGCTGTGAAATGCCCCAGAGACCTTTCAGCGGTTTATGGATAGCATCCTCAGTGATTTAAAAATATCCTGTTTTCTTGTTTATTTAGATGATATCAACAGTTTTTTAGAACATTCGATGACTGCATGCAACACTTGTGTGGGATCTGCTAATGGAAGCCACAAATAATTTCTCAGAGTGAGAAACTTACTTTTTAATAAAAGTATAAATTAATGCTTTTTTAAATTTCTATGTTTTTTATTATTTTTAAGCGGGCAAAACCAGGTAAGGTCCCTCTCTCAATACTAGTTTTTTCTATTTAAACTAGTTCAAATTTTGAGACCAGGGATATTTGAGGCAAAAGAATACAAAGCTCAGTTGTCTAAATTAAGAAATTAGGTTTTTGGCCTATCAGATTGAAGATAAAATTTTTGAGGCAAAAATGACCCATGCGGTAATGATTGGATGAATTATATCCAATCACCAGCGAGTAAAATCTTTTCACCTTGGTGGTGGTCAGACTTGACTGGTAATGATTGGGTAACTCAGCAATGGTTGGACTTGGATGGTAATGATTTGCTAATTGTTACCCTATCATCTTCGAGTAAAATCTTTGCACCTTAGCGGTGGTTAGACTCAGATGATAATGATTGGTTTACCCACACCCAACCATTGACAGGCAAAATCTTCTTGCCTTGTAGAGGTTCC
The DNA here is from genome assembly GCA_022478985.1 of Massospora cicadina. Classification (NCBI taxonomy): domain Eukaryota; kingdom Fungi; phylum Entomophthoromycota; class Entomophthoromycetes; order Entomophthorales; family Entomophthoraceae; genus Massospora; species Massospora cicadina. The sequence continues at coordinate 74,325 of JAKSZP010000196.1, forward strand.
AATCCACGCGACATTATATTCCTCAGATTTGATCGAGGAGTCAGAGTAATCCTATAGTTAGTATTTACTTTTTTAAGCCAATTTTTGTGATAAATCATATTATTCCAGTTGTTAGGATTCCACCAAGAATCCACTAAAGTCTTTTCGCTGTGGGTACTCATATCATTAATATCCACAATATTATTTGAGGATCGGGTGGGAGATGGGCCAATCATGGTAGAAGATTTGGGAGCCCTAATACCTCCAACATTTTTTTTAGTACTAGATGGTTACCTCCAACATTCTTTTTCTTAAGTTGAGAAAGAGAATGTCCAACATTGCCCCCCTCAAGAATGTTGGAAGGGGTGTAGGGTCAAAGGAAGCGGCTATGTACCCAGATTATGATAATTCTTGTAGCTAAAGACTTTATAGAATACTCATCTCCTCTCTTATGTATGATGGTATATGGCCCCTCCCAATTTGATCCAAGTTTGCCACTTTGGGGAGTTGTGCAATTGTGGTAATATAGAACTCTATCCGACATTTTGTAAGAGGGCTGAGGAGCTCAGAGCTCATTGACAGCTTGGTCTTTTTTAGTCACTGTTCTTTCTAGACTAGATTTTTCAATATATAATTTTTCATCCCCAGTGCGCAAAGGTTTAGACCAAGATTTGCGAGGGGTAGCATCCTTGGAAGAACAATTCCGTTGAGCCTTGGGACAAGTAACAGCTGCCTCCGCGACTTTTAAGGTAGACTTCTCTTTTTTAGGCTGTATTTTGGGAGCCTGAATTTTTCCCTTGAAAGTTGGCCTTGCTTAAGAGATTGGAGGGGTTTTGGATGTGATTTTCGTGTCAACTACTCATAGTTCACCTGGCTTAATCACCACCTCATCTGCCACGAAATTTGGAATACCATCGCTAGCCTCCACTGAGTCGAGCAATTTCTTAGCGTTGCACCCAGAAGTGACATAAGTCAAAGCGGAATAGGGGTGTTAAACTAGGTGGGTGTAGTCATTCTTGATGAGCTCTTTGTTGGATAAGACTAATGGAACTTCATAGTTCATTATGGATAAGGACCCTTGCTTCATGTTGATGATGCCTTCATACTTGATCATAAACTGAGTACCTATCAGCATCTCATAATCGATATTTTCTAAAGTCACTGTGGGGGCTGATAGAATAAGCTTCCCAATATGAATGGGAAGGGATGAGTAAGCACCCAGCGTGCGGGTGTTGTTAGAACCAGCAGTTCCAAAGTCTTGGCTGTACTCCAAGTCAGGTGCAAGCTGGATATTTTTCATCAACTTGGAGGAGATGACGTTCACCGGGGAACCTGTATCTAGGATAGCCATCACCCAAACTTTTTGGATAACCACTTCAACCTTCGTAAGTATCCCCCCAGAAGTGGGTGATAGTGCTAAGACCTCCTTAAGATGGAAATTGGAAGTTAAATTGCACGCGGTCTCAGGGTAATTTTCCTGGATGGACTGCATGGCATGGCCATGCTGGATAGGGCGAATAATGTGAGACAACACCTCATTGGCGTCACTGGCAGTATCAATATCAATTTCTTCCCCTAGGACTTGACGGAGGTAAGTGTCCTCAGGTATGGTGGCCTCATCTACTCCTCCAGCATTCAGGCGATCAGGGACCTCCACTTCCGCGGGAGCGCCCAACAAGTAGTACCCAACATTATTGCAACCCCCTCAGAGTCAGCCTCAGGGATATTTACAACCATGGGAAAGGTTGTAATTGAAGTGGGGGAGACAGCCATGAGAGGTGGGGTAATCAGCTTCACTTTAACCAGCATTTTTACAGCCCCAGTAGTTCTGGAGGCTATACCCTTAAGGCGTGTACCTTCCGACTGAGCTGTAAAGGAAACCACTGAGGGATCTCTGTTTTGCATGACTGAGGAATGTCCGGTTTAAGTTGCACTGAAGCTGCAGGTTTTGTGGGGTTTTGCTTTTTAGGGCCCATTATCTGAAGGGGCTCCTTCTTGTCTTCATTAGCAAAGGCCCAAGGATTAGGCTTTGAATCCTCAATGGTTAAAACACAAGGGCAAGATACTGCTCCACGTGGAACTTTGAGCTTGTGGAAATCGGCGACATCTATTAATGCTTCCTTTATGTCTTGGACGGTCTGAAAAATAGCATTAGACAGAGGTGATGTGCATGGCGAGCGATGGGTAAGTAGCCACTCCAGTCAAAACGGTGGCTATAGCATCATCCAGAGTCAACATCTTTGAGTTAGCATCATTTGGGCTTCCATATAGAATCATTCTGCAAAGGCGGCCACTGACTCTCCTTTCCTGATACTCATATGCATGAAAACCTGTTTTGCCCAATGTAAGCTCTGCTGGGATCCGAATTCAGCCAAGAAGGCCTTCTTGACCTCTGGCCAGGTGTGCTGAGGATCCAGATGAGGGAAGATCAACTCTTGGGCTTTGCGGCTTAAACAGGGAAGAATGTACTGAACTTTCTGTTCATCAGTAGCGCCATCCATCACAGCTTCATAAACATACAAGAAGGAGGCAACACTCCCTTCACCTGAAGTGTATCTGTCCTTCAGTGGTAATTTGAATGGCCGCTGCTCTAGCTCTTTGAGACGAGAGAAAGAGCTAGATAGTTGCTTCTCAAGAGCAACTAATTGCAGTTCAGAAGAGCTGCTCACGTTGACAGTCTCCATTTTTTTTAATATTTATCAAAGTATTCAGGGGGCTCAACCCCTGTAGTGAGTACCAATTTGTGGGATCCGCTAATGGAAGCCACAAATAATTTCTCAGAGTGAGAAACTTACTTCTTAATAAAAGTATAAAACAATGCTTTTTTAAAGTTTTTATGTTTTTTATTATTTTTAAGCGGGCAAAACCAGGTAAGGTCCCTCTCTCAATACTATTTTTTCCTATTTAAACTAGTTCAAATTTTGAGACCAGGGATATTTGAGGCAAAAGAATACAAAGCTCAGTTGTCTAAAATAAGAAATTAGGTTTTTGCCCTATCAGATTAAAGATAAAATTTTTGAGGCAAAACTGACCCATGCAGTAATGATTGGATGAATTGTATCCAATCACCAGCGAGTAAAATCTTTTCACCTTTGTGGTGGTCAGACTCGACTGGTAATGATTGGGTAACTTGGCAATGGTCAGACTTGGATGGTAATGATTTGCTAATTGTTACCCTATCATCTTCGAGTAAAATCTTTGCACCTTGGCGGTGGTTAGACTCAGATGATAATGATTGGTTAACCCACACCCAATCATCGACGGGCAAATCTTCTTGCCTTGCAGAGGTTCCAATCTGTGCAACATTATACTCCTTGGATTTGACCAAAGAGTTGAAGTATTCCTATAGTTAGTATTTACTTTTTTAAGCCAATTTCTGTGATAAATTGTATTTTTCCGGTTGTTAGGATTTCACTGAGAATCCATTAAAGTCTTTTTCGCTGTGGGTACTCATATCATTGATATCCACAATATTGTTTGAAGATTGGGTGGGAGATGGGCCAATCATGGTAGCAGATTTGGGAGCCCTAATACCTCCAACATTCTTTTCTTAAGTTGAGAAAGAGAATGTCCAACAACTTGGAAGAAGTGTTCTGCCGCCTTGCTAAGGAAGATTCGAAGATCAAGCCACAGAAGTACATTTTTTGTGAGAAGTTAATAAACCTGGGTTTTGTCATTGATGGACATGGCTTGCGGCCCCAGCCAGCAAATTTTGAAGCTATTGATAACATGGTGCAACTGATTATTAAGTGCATTATCCATGTGTTCCTTAGAATGATTGGTTTTTATCATCAGCTTGTCAAAATTATTAGCAAAATAGATGAACCGCTATTTCACTTCCTTAAAAATGGAATACTCTTAGTGTAGACTAGGAACTTTCAAAAGCCTTTGATAAACTATGGCATTACCTGACCCAAGCGCCACTGTTAAAGTACCAATTTTAATAGACAGTTAACTATTCAGATGGACGCTTCACTCACAGTCATCAGGTCGGTGGTATCTCAACTCAACTTTGATGGATTGAGCATCCCTTGTCTTATTGTAGCCAAGCCCTGGACATTCATGAACGGAACTATATATGGTAACTGAGAAGGAGTGCCTGGAAGTTATTTAAGTGTTTAAAAAATCTGGGTTAACATCCATGGAGTACGCTTTACTGTGGTAACCAATCATGCCTCTCTGGTTACAGAATCTAGAAGATCTGGAAGGACGTTTGGTCCGCCGGGACTTAAAATTCCAAGCCTATGATTTCAAAATTTGGCATTGACCTGGAATTAATTATCAAAACGCTGATGGGTTTTATAGACTGCCTACCGTGGCCTTGGTGGCCAATGTGGCCAGTGATTTAATTAAGAAGGTGCTGACTCAACAATATGACAATGAACCGGTGGAAGTTCAACGCTGCTTATAAAATTTATGGAAGGACATGGTAGTCCAAAATGGGAGGCTTTATATGATACTAGGTGATCAGTATTTTTGGCTACTCTGATCAATAAAGAAAACCAAATTTGTCATTTGGGACCTCAAGACAAAGAGGCACAGTGGCGTTAAGAAACATTCAAATTAATGAAACTGCACTATTATTGTGAATCTATGAATTTTTGACATTCACGAGACCCTCCACTGCTATAAGGAATGCCAGGTGGAAAGGCCTTATCAAAAGTTCACCTCTTATCAGTTGTCAAACCAAACTTTTCATTACATACTGTATCTATGGACATTGTGAGCCCGTTGACCAGTACTTCTTGTCATTTTAAATATATAATTTTGTTCATTGATTACCTCAAAAATGGGTAGAGGCCATTACAGTCAAGGATTTAAGCGACACACCTATGCCAAAGTTTATTCTAGAAGATGTTATCTATCAGCATGGAAACCCTCAATTTCTGTTAATGGATAATGGGACTAACTTTACGTCCCATATGATTTCTAAGTTCAATGACTTAACGGGGATATGTGGAGTATTGTCCAAACCCTACCACCCTGAGATCAAAATCACTGTAAAGTTAGTGAACAGTACTCTCTTTGGGATTTTGCATAAAAAATTACAGATAGCGTGTCTAACTGGAACTTTTTCTTGCCTTTCAACATTTTTGCTTATAACATATCTTATCACTAAGCCACATGGCATGCCTCGTTTGCTTTACTACATGTAAAAACAAGCGCTACCCCATTTTTATATCCTTGTTTCAGTCAAGAAGCCATGACTCCCTCGAAATACCTGGAAATACTAGCAAAGACTATAATCCAACTACAAAGCGCTGCATATTCCAATTCACTAACTCAGAAAAGAAAGTCCTGTGAATGAGATAACGCAGACTGGCGGCTATTAACCCACTTTGCTATAGAAGAACACGTTCTATATTATGATAACCATGGAAAAGATCAACTAGCAAGCTGAAACATATATGGAAGGGGCCTTTAAGATCATTGAAAAGAAATCTACATATGCTTAACTATTAATAATCCAGTTTAAGGTCACTTTATTAACTGGGTGCATGCTAAGTTTTTTAAAAAAATATATTCAAAAGTCTGGGATTGGTGGACCCAAGTTCTCAATGAGTCAGTTTTACTCAAACATCTTTGTTATCTGATGTTTGGTCAAGTGGAGTATAATGTTGTAATTTAGTTTGACTAGCCATCTGGAGATAATATTGTTATTCATTTAATTTCATACTGTAACTAGTAAATAGATAGTAGATTTGATCAGTATAGTTGTTACCACGCCACATGGCCTCTTTTTTATATGTAGTGGTCTAAAGTATTAATTTGCCTGTAATCAAATCCCTGAAACCCCTCTGACACTCTCTTGTATACTAAATTTATTAACTTCTGATGCTGGGGCCTCAATTGTTATATAGCCTCCTATTTTACTTAGCATACTATTCTATGTTACCCCTACGTTGGCGTAAAACCATTGATAATAGGATCCTATATACTATAGCAGATACCAGTAGCTCAATTAAATCTGGCATATTGCATCTTTATATGAAAATGCCTTAACCTTAGTTATTTGCTTTTAGACTCACTTTGATATTACTATTTTCTCTATTATTTGAATGTGCCGCTTAGTAATCCTGGAAAGCACCAAAAAAAACTCTGGTAGATGTAAGTTATCTGACATGGTTGCCCAAGGGAAGGGAATCTTTTCTAACGTAAGTTGTATCAGCCAATAAGGTCAATTACTTGAGCAAGCCTGTGAGTATCTAATAGTATCTGATACTACACAGTGCTCTTTTGTTTTTATAAAACCCGGTGACTGAAAATATTTTTATATTGTGAGGTTTTGGTAAAAGTTATTGTCTTCATTCAGTACTTTAAGCTGTTGGTGTATCTACCTGTAAGTTGAGATATGACTCCCTAGCGCCAGTTTCAACATGTACTTTCAACTGCTTTAAGGAGATTAAAGAGACACTTAATAAGATACCAGCTTTAACTACGATTTCTAAGAACCCTCCTTCAGCCTTACTATCCAACTTCAGGTTCACAATGTTGGGAATGAAAGTTTTACAACGCCTCAATGTACTCTTTACAATTAATTCCGCCATAATGCCAAGATTGCTGGAAGAAACATAATAAGGATTCAGTAAAAGTGCAGTCACATAAAAGATGAGGCTTTTGTGCCAACCTCCATATATCGCCTCAAGATACCTTGACTATTTAAATAATAAGATGCTATTATACCTGGAGGAGACAAATTTGGCACCATTTGTTACTAAAAATCCAAATAATAATTTATTCTTATTCTGATGAATTCCCTATGTTTCTTATCTTATTTTAGTACTAGTAGGGACCAACCCAAAGAGAGGGAGCATCAACATATCTTTATTTAAAATGGCCCAACAAAAAAGGATTGTCAGATAAGAAAAAACTCTAACATGGTGCTTCAGTATAGATTCAATCATCCAAGTAAGAAGGTGATGAGAAATCAGGGGATTTTTGTCTGGCGCCATTTTCTTCAGGAGTTGGTAAAAGGTGGACAAAGTGGGGATGAAGCTTCAGCGTCGTGGGCCAGAAGGAAATAGAGGTGAGGATTATCCTTGTCAATGATGCTATCTGTGTGCATCATCATGATGTAATAAGTAAGCTGTTGCTCAGTAAAAATAATGAGTTCAGTAAAATAAGTAAATGATTTGATGTAAAGATCGGTGTGTCCCCCTTTAGGTTGGGACCACCTAGTGCTAAAAGAAAGTAAATGATTTGATGTGCTGGAAATTTTGAGGGCACTTGAGATCAAAAAATAAAGCCCTCGACGCATCAATGCATACACTGCCCACAGTAAATGCGAGATCTTAACATTAAAGTTAGCTTTTCTAGAGAAATTGGGGGGATTTGGGAGGGGGAAATTTTGCAGAGTGCCTTCATTGCTGCATGTAGGGCTTGGCAGATGATGAAGCTTGTAGGGATAGTTGCTGCTTTGACAGCTTTTTATGTTTTCTTTATAAGATTTACAACCATTGAGAGGGCGGAAGATATGGCAAGAGATAATTTGGGGTTGTTTGAAAAAAATTATAACAGCCAAAGTCAAGTTTGATTAAATAAGGCCTTTTTTATCATCATTCCATTCAAGAATTTGAAATGTATCTGATTAATCCAGAACTTGGTCAGCAACAGGAGTTGGTTGGATGGCAGGAGCTGATTGGCCTTGCACAATAGATTATGGCAACTCCACCAGCACTAGAACTGCAATCTGCTTATAAATAGTTCTGGTTGATGAACTTTGATTGGGCTGCACTGTGTGAGCAGTGCCTGAGGTGGGTGGGATGGGGAGGATTGAACCCACTCAAAAAATCCAGGTTCCTCCAAGGCAATGGGATCCTCTGAGGAGGGCTGAGTAGAGGTCGTTGACACAGCAGGAAGGGGTACTTTCTTTTTGAGTGGTCTAGCCCAAAACACAAGGTATAAATGTCATGGCCGTTTTTGACATTGCCCAGAAGGGATGATCAAGGGTGTATCTTATCACAGCGTGGGGGGTAAAGCGAGTTGGGTATTTCATGAAAGGGGCAGGTTGTTAAAATTATTTGAGGCTCTGCAAGATGAATGATGACATTAGGAACCATGAACTGCAACACTTGGTCTAAGCCATAGGCATCCAAACCCTCCGTGAGTTCATGGATGAGGCATTTGGGGACATATTGGAGGGCAATCCAGAAAGAAGGACCAGAAGCGTGGCCTCATCTACCAGCTGAGCTTAAACGGTTGTGATGGGTGTATTGTTATATATCAAAGGCAGCTGTGTTGTCACCATGGCATGAGATTTTCAAAAGGAACTGAGGTCAAAGACCCCTTCAATGAGCGGCAATTTATGAATATTGAAGGCTTATATATCTCTGTGGCCAGCTCTATGATTGCCTCAAATGCATAGGGGAAGAAGTTCCCATACTTGACCGAAGCTCAAAATGCAGGTTGTTTCAAGAGGGCACCAAAGGGATTTTAAGAACCGCCTGGGAGCACGCGATATGATGTGCTAGGTCCTGAGGTGGGATGTAGAAACTGAATCATTTTGAGGGCTAGCTAGGCCAGCCTGGTTGCGTTTTATTGGAGGCCAATGAACTCCAGGAGGTGGCGCACCACAGACTTATTTGGGGCAGCGAGCTTCAATCTCGTTAATATAGGCTTAAGGTGCAGACAAAAAGCTGATCAGATGTAAAAAACTTTCGATTTTTTTGGTTTTGATCACACAAGTGATTGAATTTATAAGAAAAAAGTAATCTCTATGTTTCTCATCTTGTCCCCTCAGTTTGGGAGCTTTGTAAACCAAGTTGCTTTTCAGGTTTTTAAGATATCTGTTCATGCTATTATAAACAGAAGTTCTCCTACAAACGTTATATCATTACAATAAACCCATCAAAATTGCCCTAAATTGACCCACTATATGGAGTAAAGCACAAATGGACCACATTGTAAACAATCTATTATGTCCTAATTATTATTACCTATTTTTTTAGTACTAGATGGTCCCAACCTGAGGGGGATTATTATTACCTATTCAATTTGGCAAATCAAATCAAATCCTCTGCTGTAACTCTGGATCCCCACATACAACTCCTCCTAAGGACTCAGTTTCTCTGATTTTACTCTGCCATAGTAATTATGACGATGTGTTTTATACCCCTTGTTACAAAGTTCCATTGTTATTTGAGACCTCTTGAGATATAAAGGTGGTGATTGAAGTTCAATCCTACCTTTTAGAAAAATGAGGACTGTAATGACATGATAGAATATCATGTGAGGGGTTTTAATCTTCAAATCCCGTTATTGTAGTGGATATACTCAAGGTATGCCACTTTAACTACATAGGTTGACTATCATACCACCCAAGTCTCAGGCTATAGCCAACACCAGGGTCCATGTTAATATTCCGCCAGTGCACCCATTGGAGATTCGAGGGATGGAGAATCCCTCAGTAAAAGAAGGCATGACTTTCCCAGTGATACTAGATCCTGCATATGCTGGGCTCAAATCATTGTTACTAGCGAACTTAACTGACTGTCATAGGACAGTAGGACCAAATATGCTGGCCATTCACGTTTTCTTACTTCCTTAGAATAAGATTGATGATGTGCGGAGCTCTGGTATTTTCCTTATTTTTTCTGTAATCTCATCCTTTGGTAGTCCTGGTGAGACATCTGTTGGTGACAAGTTGATCATTGCACGATGGGCCTAAGTTTAGTTAAATTAGAAGAGTATTATAATCTTTTCTTAAACTCTATTTATTAGTTAATATAGATAAAAGGCGTCATGCATCATGTTGAGACTACATATTGTAAACCAATCCAGTCACGACTCTATCAGAAAAGCAAGGTCAAAGAAGATCAGGTAGCTGTTGAATTTAGATGGTTATTGGATGGAGAATTTCTATTGCTCTCTGTTGTAGCCCTTGTCTTCCCTCACTTTTTAGTATCATTGAAAAATGGTAGTGATTGGGTGATGATAAATTATTAGAGGCTTAACTTTATTAATAAAAGATACTACACACTGCCCTTAATTATAATTTTTATCTTTACTTTCTGGGTTCAAGTATTTCTATGTGATAGATCGTACCATTGGGTACTGTAAATTCGATTTAGCGCCCAGAAATCAGTCCAAATGCACTAGAATTGCTAATAAAGATTGTTTGGGCCAACCTTAATGCCCCAAGGTTTATGTAAAACACCCACCATGTTCAAACGGGCCATGGATTGGATTATGAGAGACTTGAAATTGCCATGTGTTCTCAACTACCTCAACTATAAAACAGTATTATCAAGAACATTTAATGGTCAATTAGATCATCTATGGGAAGCATTCACTCGCCTTTGGAAGGCCTCTAGTGGACTCAAACCTTTAAGTGCTCTTTCTTCTGATCTGAAATGACATTCCTTGAACATATGGTCTTAAAATATGGCATCCAGATTATTTCTGATAAAGTTATAGCCGTTAAGAGGATGCCATTGCCCCCAGAGCCTGAGGCAATCCAAGTATTACTCAGAATGGTTGGTTACTATTGCTTTATATCACTTAGTTTGCTGATCTAGCTGAGCCCTAATTTATTCTAAAAAAGGTATCTATGGTAGACCTGAGCAGAAACAGGCTTCAATATGTTGAAACCGCCCTCTATACAAAGCATATTATATTATATCTGTGGTTTTATAAGACATTTCTGTTGTTCACTGACTAGTGATGTGGCAAAGAAGCCTCTTAGCTCAACATGATGATAATCAAGTTAACCATCCCATGGCCTACTACAGCAGACTGTAAGTCCTGAGGGTAGCCTTTACACCTGAACAGGGAGGAGTTCTCTATAGGACCAAGAGGGTCCAAAGAGGCCGGCTGTTTCTATCATCAGAAGGGGGATATAGCTTATGTGTTGTATGAGAGGTGAGTCACAGTCTACCCTCTGAAGGCTTCTTCCCCTCAAATATTTCCCACCACTAAGGAGTTGTTAAGATAGGGTAATGTTCAAGACACTATTGAAGGCTAGGGGCCAGCACTTGGTCCAGATTTCCAAAACTTACAATGTGACAAATTGCAGAACTAGGCTCAAGTATTCTTAGGGCTATACCTATTTCTATTGTTTAAAACTTAAGAAAAGACAATTAGAGCTTAAAAAGCATTTACACCCTTTTCAACTCTCAGGTTAATATTAAAAATTCATCTCTACTGAGTTTGAGTTTTGTGAACCCATTTGATTTGGTTTGGAATCAGACCTACCAGCTCTAACCTTGGGCATGTCCTGCCACCCCGCTGAATGTCCCATATTGCTAAGACACGATTAAGTTGTCAAAGTTTTAGGGAAAAAAATAGCAAATATGACCAAGGGTCAGAATGATCCAAGCAGTTAAACTCTATGTCAACTTTAGGAATTATTGGTTAGTGTTAATCTATGGATCATGATGCATTGGGATTTCAATTGCCCTAATTCCCCCCATTTATTCCATAAGTCGTTTATAAGGCAGTAGGCCCTTATAGATTCTGCTGTAAGTCTATTCCTTTTTTTATATACACTTTGAAAAATTCGACCTTTTATTTAAATAAACTTAATCTTATTATATCATCAGGTATAGTTTCCAGTTCATGGAAGTTGTGGCCCATAGTTGCAGCTTTCCCCTGTCAGTAAGGCAAACTTCGGCTGGTGGCTGTACCTTTGGTATTCCAGATGGTGATCTGGGTGGTTTTTCACCTGGAATAACAGCTCAGTCTTATTTTCATCCTCACGATCCATGACAAAAACCTTGAGTAAGGAAGTATAAAACTATTATGTTACTGAACAATAGTGCTTAGTGATAATATTAGCAATATCATCTCCAACAATGTTTGTATGGAACACATTTTATGGTCATCACTGACCACTCCTCTCTCTCCGGTAGTTGCAACAAAGAAGGACCTAAAATTAAAGAATAGCTAGATGGTCCTTATAATTACAAAGTCATGACTTTACCATTGTCTATTGCGTTGTGGCAATTAAAAAACGTTGTGAATGAGCTCTCAGTAATTCCCTATACTTGTTTTATTGACTACTGAAGAATGGTTATATGACCTAAAAGGACAGCCAGAGAGATGGTAATTGGGGGCCCTCGAGGCCTAAAATGAGTTGCAAAACATGATCATAGACACTAAGACCTGAGAGGGGATGTTATACAAAAAAGTAGATGGAAAGCGGCTTTCATATATACATCCTTCTACACGTATTGGAGTCATCCCTGAAGGAAATTCAAATGTGGGACATAAAGCAGTGAAGAAGACTCATGAATGGTTAATAGCGTTGCTATTGTATTGGTTGTTTTATAATATCCATTAAGTACTAGAGGCCTTTTATCTTGTCAAACTCATGATTGGGCCAGCCCTATTATTAACATCAAATTGTGGCTCCGTCAAGCCCCTTCACTCTTTTCAGTATTGATGTGGTAGGCCCCCTACCCACCAGCTTACATGGTCATAGATATTCTTAGCCATAGACCATTTGAACAAATGGGTAGAATAAACTCCATATTTTGGAAAATTAACCAGATGGATTCCTCCCAATAATATCAGAATTAGGAGTGTCAGTAAGTTGGGTGTGATTGCCAGCTCATCGTCTAGCTTAATATTATTCTAAGGTTATAATACTAAATGGTTAGGTTTGGTGGATTCCTAGTTTGGTGCCAACTGCAAAATTGTGGGTGATTGTGGAAATTTCTAGCGTAAAGCTGATGTATTTGTATCAACCATCTGACAATGATTTTGCTGCCTCATATCCAAGATCAGCGGAATCTTATCTTGACACCAACTGCCATAAAAAAAGGTTATATGATTTTCCAGCAGAAAGCTGAAGTATTTGTTATCAAATGTTTAATTATGAATTTGCTGCCTAATTTGGAGTATTGGCAACTTGCGTTGAGGATGCTCAAAGTAATTGTAATAATAGTAATTTATATACAGATGACTGGCAACTTGTGTTGAGGATAAGTCAATCTGATATTCAGTGATTGGGATGAATGGAATGGGAGGGAATCGCTACCACAGATGATAGCAACTGGTTGAGGTTCTGGCTTGGATGGATGAGGGGTTTTCATAGGCGCAGTAGCCTAGAGTCTAAATAGTCTATCTTTTCTCTAAATAAAGATCGCCCTTTCACCCACTTTTTATCTATTTGAAGTAGCAAGAGCCACTAGAGTAGATAAAAGTGGGACTGGAGATCCCCAAAGTAGGTGTATGGTGATGTGCATGGAGTTGATGATGCTGCCAGCTCCCATACCTCATCCTTATAAGGAACCGATGGGGACCTGGCCAACCAGCCACCAATGATGATGTGCTGCTGGCCGTCAGCTTTGAGGGTGGTGCAGCGTGGGAGTGCCATAGCCGCCCAGGATGGGGTATGAACTTGCTGGGGCACACCCAAGATGGGTTGGCTATTGGTCATGAGTGTGGTGCAGCACAGGAGTGCTATAGCCGCCAGGATGGGGGATGGACTTGCCAGGGCACCCAAGTGGGACCATGGGGATAAGGCGAGGTCGTTTGTCTGCTGTGTTAGCGGGTTGAACGTGGACTTATAGGGGGTTTGTACGCCTATGAATGCAAGGCATCAAGGGTCATCCAGTATCCATACTGGTTGGCCTGGCACACTAGCGGAGCCCACTGTTTGGAAAAGTGATTTTCTGACACATGCCATCTGCAACCACCAAAGCTACAGTCTTGTTTCTCTTTCAATAATTTTTCATTATGTACAGATACCCATAGATTTTACTTTTAAAAAACTCAATTTCACCTATCAGGTAGTCCAAGAACTAACCACCCTTTATGGAACTAATTAGAACTAAAGCACCTCATATAATTCATCTACCAATGGGGCTGTCCAACGTATTAAGGAGACTTTAGTTTCTATCTTAAAAGAGATAGCTGCCTTCAACCCTACGTGCTGAAATTAAAATTCTCCCAGCGCCTTAATGACTTTATAAATAAGCTAACATTTTCAACAAGAAGTCCATAAAATCCTTATGGTCGTGCACTTCAATTACCAAGCAGTGTCCAACCCTTATTGGAAGCTTTGGTGCTTGATACTTTAAACTAACCATGAGTATCTTGGTAGATGAAATTATATGACTTCATACTATTATACCTAAGAGATTACATCATCTACAACTAAAGAGATGTCCCACTCTAATGCTAATAAGACCCGCTTTGACAACCGTCCTACTAAGAGATCTGGTCTTTCTAGATTTATTGACAAGGAGGCTGACAAAAAAACTTAATGTCATTTGTGCAACAATACAGGTTCCTAAGACCTTAATTTGTCCATCTGATACATGTAATCTTACACTGGAAGAGAGTTTTTAATCAAACGGCAGTTTAGGTCAGTTTTGGGTTGTCAGACATTGAATTCGGACAATTGCCCTACACTTTATTGGAAGGGACTGGTGGTGACTTAGTAAATTAACCAAGCTGGGCGGAGGTCCAATGTGGCGGCTGATACTCCACTGGCCTCTATTCACCTGTATGTACCCAGGGAGTATGAACTTACTTGTGATATGCACTTATAGGCGTCTCCATTGGGGACCATGACCAGGTTGAGGTGCGGCAAGATTGACAGGCTTATTGGAGCCTCATAATGATCCCACACCTTTTGATGCCATAAGCTCACCATTTTTAAAGCCTAGTGAGTGAGGGTTCAACGTCCACATGACTCTGAACAGTTTCGCTGACCAACCTGAGGAACCAACTGAACTCACCCCATATACTTTATAATTTGAAGCTAAATTGAAGCGAAGTGGTCATTTATTCAAGATTGGCCTATCTGGTGAGGCACCCTCAAATTGTGGGAACCCAGAATGGGGTAACCAAAAACGAGATAGAATTCCAATTGGGAGGGTTGGAATAGTATACACTGGACTATAAACCTGACTGTAAAATTAAAATTATGAAATAAATTAGACATGGAAACTAGATAATTCCCTTGTCACATAGGTGTGTTTGACCCATATTCTCATAATTTGGGTAAAAAAATCAAAGTTAAAATTAAATTAAAACCATGGAATATTTGATTTAAACCATTAGTTTGTTACCACATTTCTATAACTTGAATTATAGGAATCAATGAACGAAATTTGTTTCATTATATTGCCCCTCACTAAGGGAAACCCACCTGAGCTTCCCTGAGCTTAGGAGATGCAGAAAGAAATCCACAAATAGGGAAATTTCATGCACTGGGAGGAAAGGGGAAATTTAACCAGAAATCCAAGGGTCACAGATAGCGTCAACGCTCCCCTTTAAGGTCTGCTGATGGGCGCAAGAGGCCTCAACTGCCAGTAGTCCAATCAGCACCCCAACCTCCCCCTCCACCATCAGAGGAGTCTGTAGGAACTGATGACAGAGGTAATAGGATTAGATTTGCTTAGGACAATGATCATCACCTATCTTGCGAGATGAAAGAAACCACAGCTCGCCATGGAAGTATGAAGTTGGAATAATGTAACAATCCAGGTTCTCAAGACCTTGATTTAGCCATTCCAATACATGTGACCTTACAGTGAAAGAGAGTTTCCTCAATAAAATGATAAAATAGGTCAGTATCAGGTTGTCAGCTATTGAAGATGGAATATTTCCCTACACTTCAATGGAAGGGCCTGGCAGCAACTCAGTGAATTGCCCAAAATGTCTGGAGGTCCAATGTGGCGGTCAATACTCTGAAAGCCTCTAGCCACCTGTCTGGACCCAGGGGTATGCGCTTACTGGTGATATGCACTTACAGGCATCTCCACTGGGGACCTCAACCAGGTCGAGGTGCAGCAAGATCATCAGGCCCATTGACACCTCAGAATGGCCTCACACCTTTTGAAGACATAAGTTCACCGCTTACAGAGCCTAGTGAGTGAGGGTTCAATGTCCGCACAACTCTGAACAGTTTCACTGCCCAATCTAAGGAATTAAATAGAATTACCCCAATTACTTTGTCATTTTAAACAAAATTAAAGTAAAGTGTTCATTTAACTGAGATTGATTTATCTGGTGAGGGCACCCACAAATGGTGGGAACCTGGGATGGGGTAACCAGAAATGAGATAAAATCCAACTTGGGAGGGTTGGAATAGGATACACTGGAATATAAACCCAACCGCCAAGCCAAAATTATGAAATAGATTATACATGGAAACTGGACGATTCCCATGAAAAACCAGTGTGTTCAAGCCCTAAATCTCACAATTAAAATGAAAATAATATAAAAAACAAATGTAAACCGCGTTGGAATCTATTTAAACTGTTGATTTGCTACCACCAATCCTAATTATCTCAAATTATAGTAATTAATGAACGGAATTCATTCCATTACAATTTGGTCAGGTTCCTAATGCATTATAGATAAGATGAACTTTTGTTATTCTATAATGATGTTATTTGAGTATGGTGATCAACTTATACTTGGATATTTCTTATGGAACTATACTCCCTTTGATAGGACCTTAAGAAGGGCGTTGCTGGATTCAAGATAACAAACAAGTATATATTTCCAAGCGAATCAATCATTGACTATTCAGTTATCAGTTTATTGCATTTGCATCTAGGAACTTCTACAGGAGATGGATCATAAAGGTTTGAATCAGAATCCTCACATGCACAGGAACCTTTGGAGATGCCTCCAAATTGACTTCCCAGTTTTCTAAATTCTCACAATGGGCGACTCCAATCAATGTTGTAACAAGATCATTGACTAAGGAGAACAATGAATACCTCAATTGATCAGTCAACTAGATATAATATAAACTCTTTATCAAAGGGATCTAAGAAAATTTCCCTGGTGACATGTCCTGTCTCATACTATAAATATCAGGACAGTTTGCTTTAATTAATATATAGTATATACACTCCCTCTTTCTAGTTGCATGGAACGTTCTTTTTATTTTTACAGCTTTGAGATCCTTTCAAACCTCAGCATATATTATAAAGTACTAATAATTAAACATATAGTTCCCCTTTTATAAAATTGAGCTTTATTATGTAAAAGTGGAGTAAAGGTTCCCTGGTTATACCAAAATTCTCTAGGAACTGGAAATAGTAGCTAATAATTACAAAGAATACCTGGACATCACAATTTATCTTTGTCTGCATCATTTTTCTGTTTGCTTTTATTTAGCAGGTTGAGACTTAAACCCTGCTTAAAGATAATGACACCAATTTACTATTGTCTTTCTTAATTAAATTCTTTTCCATGACTTGTTTTTAAATCAGCCTTAGTAAGGTGCTGAAAGTCTTCCTCATGTGTTGTAAGTGCTCATTAAATGTTCTGTAATTTACATCTATATTATCCAGATAAAAAACACAAAGGAGATTAATAAATCACCTAAGGGATATCCATGGATTGTTGTATAAATGGGAGCGTTACACAGCGCTTATATTATTTTAGTGGGTTGAGCCAAGCATTGAGCTGTAAATATGTACATTGATTCTTTTCAGAGTATACAACTCTATATGTAAATAGCCCATGATTATAAAATGGTAAAAAAATTACTGTACGCCACTCAAGCGGTCTAGCGCATTATTTGGTATGTGAAGGATAGAAAGACACCTTAGTACCACAAATAAGTTTCATATAGTCAATCACTAAATGATTGAAGCCGTCTGACTTTTTTGATGTTTAAGACTTTCTAGGTCCAAGGACTATTTTATGGCACTAACATCATTAGTTGTATAAGCTGGTTGATTTCCTTATTAATATCTTCATCCGCTACTTTGATTGCCTAATAAGGTGTGGGTGAATTGGTGGATGGCTCTTGTATCAATATGGTGTGACACTGCTTGTGCACAAATAGAGCTTATCATATCTAGAAAAAATACCTTGTAAATCTCAGATAGAGATAATGCTTTGTTCTTTTAACCCTCAAGAAAGCCAGATATTTTTGTCAGGGATCAGCAAACAAATTGTTTAACGTTCCTAGCCCACAAGCTTAAATTTATCCATTTAACCATGATCATGGAAGTTTTGTACCTCTTTTTCTGATAGTATATGAATAAAAGCAACAATTTGATAACACTTGATATGAAGGGACAGGAATATACATTGGCTAATTTTTTATTGATTTTTATAGTTGGGAAGGATAATCACAGGAGCGTGACTAGTTTTAATTTTGATCAGCAAAACAGGGCAATAAATTGCCTTAAAATCCTTAGTGTAGTACTAAAAGTAATTCCAGTTCTCATTAAAAGTCGGTGGCCTCCTGGAATAGTCAGGATACAGTTAGCTCTAAGTGGTATGCCCTTTAATTCCATAATTTGGTGTAGTAAACACTTGGTACAGATACAGATCTTTTGGTACTCATTTGGCACTACGCCATCCTTAAAGGTGAGATTAATAAACTTCTGATTTTGGGGCTCAGGGCCGCTGTCCTTCCAATCATAATAAAGTGGGAAGATTTGTATTATTATTTAAAAATTATTCTCCATAAAATGTTCCTTAATCCGATAAGTTCCTACAAAAATGTACAGTTAAGAAAGGTATAATTATGATTAGGCGAAACAATGACCATAGCTGATACCACCAGTGAGCCAAAATGCAGTGGCATCACACTGTTATCTCCTTCAGATAAAGTCAAAGTGAGTCCTGAGGTTTCATATTTTCAATGGTAAATAGTGGGCTGAGGCTAAATCTTTTCACTAATTTGATGGACGCAATATTTTTTTGGTGCCAACTTTTAAAATATTCATACCTTGAGATTGTTTACTGCGATTAAGAAAAGTAAACACAAAAACAAACATTGGATGTTTTTATTGAGTTAACATAGAGTTTTTCAGCTTGACCTAGATAATACTGTTAATTACCACATAACTTGAGCATGATTATTAAGCAGTCCAATTGGTACACCCACTTGGACTTCATTAACCTGGGGCATCGCCAGAGGTGACCAAGAGCTCTTACTGCTCCAATTACTGTACATAAGGCTTTTAAGTACTTTCTGTGCTAATTTGACTTCAAGTTTCTTATTTGAGTGAGTGATCACAGCTACCAATCTATTAGCAACTACTTAACAGATACATAAGGAGAGGCCTCATAGTCATTGGCACCTAATCAATTAGCGCGTATTGGCTCTTTTAGTTTTCTTTAAGTGGTATTTAGGTACTGATGGATGTAGGATATCCTATAACTACTTCACACCTATTTACTGAGTTATTGTTGGTAGTTGGTTTACCATCTGGACTTTTAAATTTTGGACTGAAGAGAATTGATTTGCATAGTGACCTTGTTAGATTAGGACGATTCAGAAATTAAAAGGTATGTAGGCCTAATTTAATTGGGCACCACCAACAGTAAATACAGACTGACAGGTGATGCCCTATACTTAGGTATAAGATCTAGTGAGGTGGAAAAGGGTGCTTGTGTTTCCTGGGGTGGTTAATGTTAAGAGGAGGTGCTATCTTTGTTCTTCAGGCTACTGCACTCAGCAGATTAAATTAAAAGTTCCATCATAGTATTCTCCTTCAGCAACATAGGCTTTTATATTATATAACTATAAAATAAAAAAATATATTTAGAATAAAGTTTTAATTTATAAAAAAAACAAGAAAAATAACTCAACACCATACCATACCAGGGTACTGGGATTTAGTTTTGAGGAGGAGGAAAAACTACTAAGCCCAAAATCAATAGTAGGTAATGTTTGCCAATCTCAATACTGTTATTGACAGTTTTTAATACTGACCTCATATTCAATAAGATAACATTAGTTCCCATACTATTCTTGGGTCATTTTCATGGATTTTGGATGCCCAAATCTATTTTGCCAATTTTTTTGAATTGGCACAAGGTTCAATCCCAGTTTTAAAACTTTTTCTTCAACTTCTTATGAAATTTTGACTTTCTAGGTAAGTTTTTACATTAAGGTTGACTCCTGGGTGAACCTTCTGTTGGGGACAAAAATGGGTAAAGCAATGTGAGTCTTCTTAACCTTGCTCAATTCTGCTCAGATATGTTTGATTTTATCTAGGTAAAACAGTAGAATCTGTGACTATTATAGATTTAAGCTAAGGAGAAAGTTGGAAAACACGTGGAAAGCTGATTAGCAGCAGCAATTTATTTTCTAGGGTATTCCCTAGGTTAGAGATCTGAATAAAGGGCAGGGCCTTGAAGTTTAACGCCTTTTTTGACCTGAAAGGGTGCATGAGCCTATCCGCCTTGATAGCTGGAGCCAAGGCTATTGCATTACCTTTTCCTAAAAGGACGAGGTCTATTCCCCCTTCAGGGTCGTTAGCCAAAGCATAATTCTTTTGTGGGGTGGAGATGTTTATTGTCTGCAAGGTTTGCGTTCTTGGGTGAGGAAGGCGATGGTGGCTTGAAGATGGTCATGTAAACTCTGCAACAAACTTCTGAAAGTTTATATAATTCTTGGCATAAACTAACTATCTTTATAAGATAGTACCCTTCCCACGCACCTAGTAATTTAACTGTGTTTGACCTTCCTTGATCTCAAGATCTTCTCCACCTTGAATTATGGTGCACCTTCCATCATGGTAGTCTCCATTGTTAGCCACATCCTTTAAATGGGAATAAGGAAGAGGCGTGAAAGGAATTATGGATCTTCCAGCAAGGGGGAATTCCACGCGAAAAGGTTCATTATTCAACACCCAGGATATAGGGAAGGGATCTGCTTGCATGCAAGCTAAAAAATGGCACGGCAATTTGAGGTGCAAATCCTTGGTATTAAAAATGACTAATTCTTCTACTTGTAGCTAGGAGCCTCACGGCGATTCTTGTTAGCAAACCCCTTAAAAATTGTTAGTTTTTTGCCAAATTCTGCTGGACCTAATGATTCACCATACAAATGTGCCTAAAAAAGTTGTCCGCTGCTGGTTTATTGCTGCAGATTGGGGACCAATGGTGGTGGCGGGGTTGCATCTCAAGTTGTCATACATGGGTGACACCTTATTGATAAACGTAAAGAGTTGTTGTATGAAACTGTGCCAAAGGTAGATCTGCTGCAGGTTTTTTGTGAGGTGATGGTATAGCTATGGAGATACTGCTTCAATGACTGGTTGGTTCATTCAGTTTGTATATCAGATTTAGGATGGTTTTCTGAGATCTACATGTTTGATTTTTAGCATTTTGCACAATGCCTCCCAAAGTCTTAAAGTAAACTGAGGGCCTCTATCTCTGATTTCCTCTTGGGGCAATCAAAACAAGGAGAAAACATGTAAAACAAAAAGTCGTGCTATTTCTTCATTTTTAATGGTCGTCAATCAGGAAAACAAGATGGTATATTTTGTGAAGCGGTTCACCACTACCATGACTGCATAATACCCCTGTGATATTGGCAACCCTACAATGAAGTCCACTTAAAAACGATTCCCATGAACCTTCTTCTGTTGGAGAGGATGTAGAAGACCATTCCGCCCTGTTATGCCTAATTCGATATGGGCACACCAACGACAGTCTTCTATACAAGCAGAAACGTCATTTGTGAGGCCATTCCAATCAAACCTTACTTACCAAGTTAGCGCATTTCTTCACGATTGGTTACTAAATGATAGGGTATTGTGTTGTTCCCTTATGACATGGGAATGTAAGCCTGGAGAAACTCAGACTTTATCACGAAAAAATTGTTCTATCCTTTAAAGAATAACATCCATATGGAGTCTTACCCACGCTAGTTTGTGCTAAGAGGTCGCATCCCTCAGGGTCTGAGGATTGGGATGCCAAAACGGCATCAAAGAAAGAACTTTCTTCTGTTGTGGAAGAATGGACTGGGGTATTAGTAATTGCTTAATCTTTGAACAGCGGTAATGGGAGTAATAAGGTTGTATAACCACGGAATTTCTATTTGGGTTTGGATTTAGGGTTTGGGGGGGGGAAGCCACCGTGGCAAAGACTGGCAGTGTTGGGGCATGATTAGTGCATGAGGAACTACTTCTGATTCAGAGCCTTTGTCAAGTGAAGGGCCCACTAGGGGACTGCAACTCAGGGTATTTTGAAGAAAATGGGTAGCCCCTTTTACAAAATCATATTTGAAGTAAAAATAGTAGGTCACTAGGATCCTGGTTTACTTGTGAGCTAATTTTTGGGGTTTTGATAGTATGTAAGAGACTTGTGTTTTGTAAGCACAATCACTGAATGCTTAGCTCCCTCTAAGAGGTACGCTAGTGCATCAATGACCACACAACTGCGGCTAGCTCTTTATCATATATGGCCTAAGAATGATCAGCTATGCTAAACTTCCATGAAAAATATGCTACTGTATGTTCTTGCCCCTCATTTTCCTTTAGCAGAAAGGCACCAACTGCTGTCACTGAGGCGTTGCAACCCACAATAATGGGTTTATTTTCATCAGCATGACGCAATACAGGAGTGGTAGAAAAACTTTTAAATCACATCATGAGCTTGTTAACATTCTGAGATCCAATTAAAAGGGGCGTTCTTACTTTGTGGGATGTAAGGGGATTTTAAATCATAAACAGCCGGCGAGAACTACTTCAGAAAAGTAGCAAACCCAAGAAAGCTACGCAGATTTTATGCGTCTCAGGAGTAGGTCAATAGCAAATGGCCTCTAGATTTGAAAGTGCTATAGCATGACCATTCTTCAGCACCAGATTCCAAGGAATTTAACTTCATTCTTGTTAAACTCGCACTTAGATGGCTTTGCACCTAACCCAGCTTTATTAAGGACTGAAATACTATCATCAAATCCTTGGCGTGCTTCCATAAATTAGGGGATTGAATCAAAAATTCCACTAAAGCAATGGCGCAGGAGAACTTGAGAATCCCAAAGAATCGTTAAAGTGGCGCTGTTAAAACTAAAGACGCGTATTTAAGTAAAAGGACATGGCTTTGAAATGGTAAATGCATACTTCATATGGATGCAAGTCAGCCATTCTTGACAGACCTCACCCAAACATGGTGAAATGCATTAAACAAGTCAAATCTGGAGGTGATCTTTGACTTGGAAATAGCTTGATCAATGGCAGCTTTTAATGGAAGAGGATAATGATCTGGGAGAGTGACATTGTTCAAATACCATAGTTCACAGAGAGTATCAACGTACTATCAGGTTTCTGTGGAAAAATACACATTAATGGCATATAGAAGTCCTCTTGATCATTCACCCCTTATTTATCATGTCATCAATCCAGGTTTTTGATGCCTAACATTCCTCATCTGTGTAGAAACTAAGGGACAATTGATCTTGATGAGATCAACTGTCAGTTGGAAGCTCAAATAAAATTAAGAGTGACTGAGCAGTTGGTTGGCGTCTTGAATGTCAATAACTGACTTAAATGGTTCAAGAGTATGAGTCAAGGATAGGTAACGCAGGCGCAATATTGGTGGAAGATTATTCCATTGTTGCCGCCACAGCATTCCCTGTTCCAGTGTGAGGAGAAGAGGAATATCGCCTGAAAGGGAGTTTTTGAGTAAAGAATAATTTGTTTTGCTTTAAGTCAATACTCACTGACTGGTGGCGCCACCATCCCACCCCTAAAATCACAGAGTATAATACCTCCGGAATTGCTGCAAAGTTAGCCACAAATTCTAACTCATGGGTGATAAGCCACAGCGGGCTTTTTGAGGAAGTGTGAGCATGGGAATACTAGATGCTCCATGACAGGAGCACCAGGGGTAACTAAACGGTCCAATGTTTGTACAATTTTCAGATTAATGTAATTCCCCATAGCTATAGTATCAATAGTGGCTTTTACTGGGACCTTTCGCTGCCCTACTGTAATATGGATGGGTAACAAGAGGTAAGCACGGTCAAATTAATCAATTTATTAAAGGAACAAAAATTGGGACCTGATTTTTTAGCCTTGGAACGCTTCTGCACCTTAGTGAATTGGTTTATGAACTAAGTAGGTATAGCAGCAGCCCTAGAATATGACAGAGACACAGAATTAGGATCATCAAGGTCTGATAAAGGCCGTTCATGTGGTAGATCGTCATACACTGGGGTGATTTAGCGCTGGTTTTCAGCCCAGTGAACCAAATAGGTATGATAAGCATTGATTGCATGAGCCTCAGTATTTATAGAGATTGCAACCATTCCAAAATGATCTTTGGAGAAATCTCTGTGAGGAGGTATTGTGTCAGCACCAGAAGATTAAATGTGAAACAAATTAGATTTTTCAGCTCTATTATGGTTATAGTAGGTAAGTGAGTGGTAATAGAATATTTTTTCCTGGAGCAACTGTCCCATAACTATGTACTCAAACTTACTATCTTGAATTTTAGTGGGTTGCGTTATTTTGTTAGGATTAGGGTGATCTAAGAGATAACAGGGCTGTAGACGTGAGTTTTTTGGACATCCTGAACAGCAACTCCAGACTGCCAGGTGACACTCTATATTTATGTGTTAAATCCGTGGGTTGAAAAGGGTTTTTGTGTTTCCTGGGGTGAGAAATGTGAAGAGAAGGAGCTATTTTTGTTCTTCAGGCTACTGCACTAAGAAGATTGAATAGAAAGTTATGCCAAATTATTCTCCTTCAGAACACTAAATATTCATATATAAATATTATATAATAAGTTCTGAATAAATAAATATAAAAATTAACCCAACGCCCTAAAATTAGCAGGGTGCTGGGGTTTATGTTGTGAGGAGAAGGGGAAAATTACATAGCCCAAAAACAATAGTAGATAATGGTTTCCAATTTTTGATACTGTGATTAACAGTTTTGAACATTGATCCCCATTAAATAATATCACATTAATTCCCATACTATTCTTGGGTTATTTTTGTAAATTCTAAGTGTCTAAATTAACTTGACAAATTTTGTAAACACCAGGTTCAATCCCCCATTTTGGTCTTTTCTTTCTTCTTGCCAGGATTTGACTTTCTAATTAAGTTTTTCCTATTTGGGTTGGCTCCTTGGTGATCCACCTGTTAGTGACAGGAAATGAAAACCGCAGTGTGGGACTTCCTAACCTTACCCAAGTATCCACAGAATTTTCTGATTTTCTTTAGGTAAAATTTAGCATATTATTGACTATGATGTGCTTGGGCTGAGGAGTAGGTTGGAGAAAAGCATGTGGCATGCAAGGCGGTGCAGAAGCTATCTATATCTCGTCTAGGGTATGCCCTAGGTCAGAGATCTGGATATGTGGCAGGGCCTTTGATTTTGATCTCTTTTTTGACCTGAAAGGGTGCACAGTCTTTTCCAGATTGAGATCTAATGCAAGGCCTTTACAGTCCTATTTTTTGCAAATGTGAAAAAGTCTGTGCACAAACATCAAATTTATAGGAACAAGGGCTCTGAGGTTTAGTTTAATCCTCTTTTGGCGAGCTGGTCTTATTACAGTTGTCACAAGACCCATAATACTTCTGCAAGGTGCTTTTAAAAGTGGTGGCACATTAGTAAAGATAACTTAAGTGATAATAGTATCATGTTCTTTGTTCAAAATTGGTTAAATCAGATAGAGTTTATTGTAGGGCTTACAGGCATGCCAAAAGTAACTATGAGCTTCAAAGCCTTTTATAACGTAAGCTTAGAAAGCATCTGCGCCTTAAAATTAAGCAATATACAAAAAAAATTTTACTGATACATCCTTTATAAGAGAATTTAGGAAACTACATATTCTGGGTACACATTCTTTCTGCTCTTCTGGATTTCTTAGATAAGGAGGTCTTTGGCGTTAGGAAAGTAATGCCAACAATTTTAAGATTGATAGTTTTAAATTTTAAATTTTAAATTTATTGTGGGGAAGGCCAACTATGGGACGGACACTTCTGAATATGACTCAGACGAGACAAAACTTAGTACCAGGGGAGGCACCCCAGAGAAGCGATGCTATCTCTTGTTGCCAGCGGGAACGCCACTTATGGGAAGGGGGATGGAACGTGTGTAGGGGACGTATCCACTATTGAGCACGTGTGGAGGAAGGGGTCTGATTTGATGAACCAGACTGGGAACCAGGAGGAGACCAGCTGTCAGCGACGTGGTGGGAGATATTCAAACATCCACGCTTGAAAGTGATCCACCAAATGAGACCAGAATCTGTGGACAGCTTCCGGGAGGGTGGGGATGGATCCAGAGATGGCATCCAAGACAATTGTGTGGATAGTCCACATGGCGATTGCAACCACCAGAGCATGGAGGGAGGGTGGGAGGGGGAGGCCATTGATGAAGCAAACATATCTCTTGACAGACTGAAGGGATGTGTTTGATCCTGGCCTAGCAGACGTTGGACTTCGCGCCATATTACTTTAGAGGTGGGGCACTTCTCTAGGCGGTGAAACAGCGTTCCATACTGGCCACACACGACACAGGATGAGTGTAAAGCATTAGAGCGCTCAGCTGTATGATACACCCGCCTCAGGCAGCGCCAAACATGGGAGCGGACTTGAGGCTGCAACAGAGGATGGTGTGCGTATTTCCAGATAGTCTTTTGGGTCTCAGTGGAATAAGGGATGTCCATCATGTCCAGGTAGTCCACCTTGGATAGGACTTGGGGTCGAATGGGGATCACGCCATCATGGATGGGTAGCACCTGTACCTCTTGTGTGAACTGAGGGGAGGGGCGGTCTCTTCGGGTTGTATGTCCACTAATACAAATTCTCCACTCTGCGCTTCGCATGGAGAGTAGGATTCGTTTGTAGTGGGTTTTGTTCCCGTGAGGACCTGTGGCCGATGTGTGTGATGCGAGGTATTTCATCAGGGAGTGGGGGTTTGATGGATTGTTGAGGCCCATGGCTTGGGAGAAGTTGGAGTGGGCCGCGCGGGACCAGTGTTGGGATGGGAGTGTAGGAGCAGTGACAGCCACGATCCAGGTGCCCAGGATCTTGGCGGCATGGGCTTTAAAGTCAAGTAGGCTCATGCCACCATGATGATGAGGGCCAAACATGACCTCTATCCATACTGGTGGAGGGCGGCCTGACCAAAGCCAACCTTGTAGCAAAGCATACAGGGATTTGAAGAAGCTTAGGGAGAAGGGGATGGCGTGGGCTCTGAACCAGACTTTGGATAGGAGCATAGAGTTGGCAAGAACAACCCTGCCAGTGAGGGTAGTAGGGTGGGCTCTAAGAGAGGCGATTCGCTTCGTCACGTTGTCCAGTATATGGCACTCCATTACTGCTGACGCGTATCCACCTGCCTCCATCCACACGCCCAGATGGCGTACCGGTCCTATGGTAGGTCGTGGCACAAAGGGGAGCACCAGTGGAGCGGTGTGTTTTGAGTTAGTAAGGCGTGGACGTGGGCGAGAAGATGGGCCAGCTTGGGAACTACTTGCTGTTGCCCAGCAGTTCTGAAACCGACCAAGGAGGATGATTTCAGTTTTGGAGGCGTTCAGTG
Organism: Massospora cicadina; assembly: GCA_022478985.1. Classification (NCBI taxonomy): domain Eukaryota; kingdom Fungi; phylum Entomophthoromycota; class Entomophthoromycetes; order Entomophthorales; family Entomophthoraceae; genus Massospora; species Massospora cicadina. Next base: position 101,519 of record JAKSZP010000196.1, read on the forward strand.
CCGCGTTGCTTACCCAGGAATATTCCTGGATGAGGGCTTCAAGCGCGCATGCATCTTTGTTATTAGACACCCCCACCACGCAATCATCTGCAAATGCCATTATCTTGACTGGGGTTTGGCCTGGCACATGGACCCCAGTGAGTTGGGCATTCACATTTCGCAGTAGTGGGTCAAGGCTGAAGTTGTATAAGAGTGGGCTGAGGGGGTCCCCTTGTCGCAGGCCCCTTTGAGGACGGACTACTTCCATTAGGAAACCTGGGCCGCGCACTGCCATTGTTGCAGATTCCGTGAGCAGCATCACCCAGTTAATGAAGCGGGGAGGTAGGCGGAATTTTTGGAGGCAGGCCCTAAGGTATTCCCAGTTTACTCTATCATAGGCCTTTTGTTGGTCCAAGAATACAAGTGCCCCAGAGGCTGTGGACTGACACACATTAGCCACAGATTGCACGTTATCCCAAATCAACCTTCTGGGGATGAAACCGAATTGTTCTGGGGAGATGGTGGCAGATGCTACAGTCCCTAAATGGTTAGCCATGATTTTTGTTAAAATTTTGGTGTCTGTGTTTGTCAGAGAAATGGGGTGCCAGTTGGCTAAGTCTAGCCTATCCCCTTTCTTGAAGAGTGTGACCGTAAAGGCCTCATGTCCTCCTGGTAGGAGGCATGTTTCCAACAGGATTTGGTTGAGTGAGGCTAGCAGCAATGGGGATATATATTTAAAATATTTTTTGTAGAACTCATATGGAATGCCATCTGGGCCTGGGCATTTTCAGTTTGGTGCACCGCGAATGGTAGTCCATAATTCATTCAGAGTAATTAAATTCATTATTTCTGGGTATCAGAAAACGGTGCAGATATGAGCTCTGTCAAGAAATTCCGCCATTTCGGCTGGCTGAATTGGTTTGGCTCAGTATAACTTGGAGTAATATCTTTGCATTTTGATTGCCACTTCGGCCAGTGTGTCCACAATAGAATTATCTGATCTTCGCACCTGTGTGCAGGCCACGCTCTGGCGTGGTGCAAATTTTTTTTGAAGAAGTATGCGGTGCACTTGTCACCTTTAGTGATGCGTGTGGCCCTGTGTTGGACACAAACCTGATGTTTGTGTTGCCTTTCAAGTGCGTTGAGGTGGGCGGCTGCCTCTGCCCACTTCTGGCCCCATGCAGGGCTATATCCTGAGGCTGGAATGTTGGACTCCAAGTGGGCCAATTCTGCCAGCGCGCGCAATATAACTGCTGATGTGACACGTGAGCATCTGGATGAGAGATGGTGATAGTGGCGGATGGTGTCTTCTTTGAAAGTTGCCCATGTGGAAATGGGGTCCGCGCAAACCAGTGCAACAAATGATTTTGCAAAAGTTGCCTCTTCCACCCATGTGGAAAATCCTGGTGACGCGAGCTCTGGGGGGTGGATTTTACACCAATGTGGGGCCTTTGCAACTGTGACGAGTAAGTGGTATGTTATCGAGACCAGTTGGTGGTTGGAGATTTCCATTTTCATTGTTTTGAAGTGGGAGATGTGGGGTTGGAATTTCACCAGTGCTAGAATAAGGTCGATGCGGGTCATGGACCTTAATTGGCCGTTGTGGATGTGGGGACGCGTCATGTTTTTGAGCAGTGGGGCATGTCACAGCAGCGCATCCATTAACCCGAGGGTGGCTTTTAGAACGCGTAGTTCTACGTGACCTTGTGGGGCGTGGGGTGAGGGCGGCCACCAGTCCGTTGGTGAGGTTAGCCAACAGTTCATGTCACCAATTAGGAAAGAATCGGGGGGTAGCGGGAGGGATTTGACTGATGAGAAAAATTCCTGACGCTCATGTGCACCGTTTGGGGCGTAAATGTTGATGATTGTGTGTGCAACATTGGCCCATGAGAAGGTGACAATGAGCACTCGGCCATTTAGGAATGTTTCTGAAGATGTAAATTTGAAAAAATTGTTTTTCCAAATTAGCACCCCACAGTGCTTCTGCCAAAAGGATAGGGATGGTAGGAGCATTGTTTTACAAGCTTCCTCAGAACCTCGTGGACAGTGGGACTCCTGGATGGCCAGGATATCCACAGGTAAATTGTTTTGTAAAAAACTCAGTTTTCTTAGCCCAGGATGGGGAGGCCTTGAGTCCAGTGATATTCAGCATCCCTAGAGTGAAGGTTTCCCCCATCGCACCTTAGGTGCAAGGGGTGGGCCCCGGGCCCACCAGCCTCTTCCAGGTCCCCACAGGCTTTCACAGCAGCATGGGTATTAGCAGCAACGCTATCGGGGTTTTTGTTAATTTTTGCAGAAAGAGTCGCATTGGCTTTGGCCTTCGCTTTTTGTTTTCCTGACATCGGACGAATTTTTTGCGGTGCGGATAAGTTTGGTGCACCATTGAGTGGGGCAAAAAAAATTTTTGGTTGGGATAGGTCCCAAGTTGGTTTTGACTGGGGCTTGGGTGCAGCGATTGGGTGAGATCAAATCTCCCATCGGATCCTCAGATTGAGTGGCCTATTCAGCATGGGCCTCCCAATCTGATTGGGTGATGGATTCCCGAGTTGCTTCCGCCATGAAGGTCTCCATGTCCTCTTGGCGTTGTGAGTGTGGGATGGTGGTGGTGGCCTTGGCCGCTTCCTTTGCCGCGGTCCTATGGGCCTGCTTGGCCTTCTTCCACTCCTGCGGGGAGATGGGCTTTACCAATAGGTAGCAGCCTTGTGCTCCCCACGGGAAAGCCTCCTTGGTGCTTGCGGATGGTTTGTAGTGCGCCTCTCCACTGGCCATGGCCGCTGAGGGGTGCTCTTGGAATGTGACGCCCTCTTTGATGGGGCATGCGTGTGCCTTATGGCTGAATGCGTCACAGTGGGTGCAAATGGGGGGCGCGCTGTCCATGGTTACCCAGAATGGGTGGGTGGTGTGCCCTGCGATGTCAATATAGGTGGAGTGCAGGATCTGGGTTAGGTCCTTCGCGATCTCCTCAGTTGGGGTCAGAACTGCGATGGCTTTGCTGGTGCACAGGTGTGGCATCAGCATGAAATGTTGCATTTTGAAAGATTGTATTTCGCTGTATATGGCGAGACCATCTTTCAGGTGTTGCTCCAAAATGTCACGTTTTACCATAGTAGGCAAAAAGTCAAACGTGAGGAAAATTTGGTTTGATTTTATCCATCTGGTGCATTTAGTTTCGACGGCCCGTTGCCCTTCAGGGAGGTCAACCACTATGCACACCGCTGCAGCCTCATCTGCTGCTATTTTGCTTTTGAAACCTAGGTCCAGCCAACCATGCGATATGGAGTGAGGTGCAACGTACACCGCGGTCGGGAAAATTTTGTGTACATCTTCACAAAATTTTTCCTATAGGGCCATTTTTTGGATGTCCAGATACACATGGACTCCAAATTCCACCGACGAAAGTGGCTGGGAATGTGGCGTGTTGATGTACTGGTTGCATCATGCTTGCCACACGAGTATCTCTGGGGAAATTGTGACCGCCAGTTTTTTTTAGATTTTTTTCTATTCTGCTGGATTCTCTGGGGCGTTTTCATATGTTAGAGGCCGTGGGCCTTCCGCCTGCTCCTCTTGCCTTGCTTGCCCAACTGCTCCCAGACATGGGTGCAGACTGATCCCTCTATGAGATTATTAAACTAGATTTAGTCTTGAATTGAATGGGTTGCAAAAGTGTTTGCAACAAGAAAGAAAAGTTTTTAAGATTGATAGTTTTAATTACTGGATTTAAGTATAAAAGAAGTTTACTAATGTCACCAGCTTTTCTAAAAAGCATCTTTCACACTAATCTTAAATAGACTAATAAAGTAGTTCAAATTCCTGTTCTTGTCAAACTTATTAAGTTTATATGACTCACATAAAATTAACTTTAATGACCACTGGGCTAGTTGCCCTGCATCGATCATATATGGCTTGCCAGGTATGTAAATGTATGAGTGACCAAAACAGCCTTAAGCCGCCATAATGGCACAAGTAGAGGGTGTTATATGGATATTAGTAGAGGTGGGTGAAGTACTATTAATTGGTTCTACTGGAGTCTTGCAGGAAATAGTTGTCATAGATCAGGTTGAGGAGTTTCTGGAGTATCAGGATGATTGACCATACCTTCAACTGAAGGGAGGTGAAAAACGTAGGCACTTTAGTGTAAGAACGCCGTGTTGCCCTCAGTGTCAGTCTCAGTTGGGGGTTTTCCCAATTGTCATTAATTATATAAGGTTATCTGTTTGACTGAACCTGACGTCATTTACAAAAATCTCTCTGAACTTTATTTCAGATCTAGTGCATCGTATTCAAAATATGACATTGTTTGCCTTAGTCAAGCTCAACATGATCGATTTTTGGATAGAATTAAGAGGATTGTCTATCAATTCACGGTTATCACTAACCAGTGATCTTACTTTATATCCCTGAGCTTGGTTTTCAAGGCACAAGCAGATTTATTTGCTATAATTTAGTGACAAAGCAAACATATTCATCCAAATTTGCATCAAGGCCTTCAAAGCAGCTTTTTTAACTTCTTTACTTTTTGCTAATTGATTCACTAGGCAATTGTGCCCTAATAGATTTTAGAGTGTTAATTAGTGTAGCCATTCAATTCAATACATAATTGCAAATAGCATTGAAATTTATTTTGCTGGGCTTTGTGGTCAGCTGATTCAGTATAAGTGTGTTATTCCACTTCTATTCTCAGATAATTCTCAGTTTGGGAGCAGCGGTTGGTGTTATTGGAAATACATTGAGGGTGTTGGGGCGAAGGGGATCAAATAAAGATAAGACCTTTGTTAATTCAGGGCACTGAAGCGCTCAGTGGGTTAGTAAGCCCTAAGGGCATAAAAACCTGCAAAAGCACTAAGAGTATATGGGAACAATAGCTTTTTAGATAGTGCCTCACACTTTTTATAGTGCTTTAAGGCTAAAGTGAGTAGAGAGCGAGGATTTGGGACTAACAGAAGGTAGATAGGCAGAAGGTAAAAAAAATTATAAGGTAGATAAGATATTGAGCAATAGGTTAGCAATAGAGTACCTAGCTTAGTAAATCTCTCAGCTTAGTTTGCCAATAAAATAATAGTAAATCATAAATTTAGATGATAATTAAAAGGATCAATTATCCTCAGATTTAGTCACCAGTAATCATTTTATACATAAATCGCTATTGGGATTAATCTCTGATAATCTGAGTAAATTTAAATCATTTTTAATACTAGGAAATACTATCAGGGATGGTCCCTGATACTTTAATATAGCTCAACTCAAGTTAATGAGGAGCGCAACTCATCATTCATTAATAAATTAAATATTAATGTGAAAACCTTAGTAAGAGACTTCACCCAAAGGAAGGTGAATCCTGACAGAGAGATTACTACATAATTATTATTGCTGCTAATATTAACTTCCGGTATCAGCACTGAGATGGGCGCCAATTCTTCCGCCTTTTAATGTGCATTTTTATGCAAGTTTTGGTTGTACAGCATGAAAGCTTTAAGATCATTGTTATAAATTTGGACAGTATTGTTAGGATCCGTCATGTTGTTTGTACAGGTTGAACCCACTGAGCAACAGATAGATGATGTGGGGATCGTTGGTCCTTCAGACACTCTTGAAAATATACCTAAATAGGAGCAATCACCCCAATTAATTCTTTATTTATTTCTTATAAATACAGCTACCTTTAGCTGTCCCATTTCTTCTCTACTATTAACAACCTACCTCTCTCAATCGCCCATCTCGCTTATATACAGTGGCTTCAGGTGATACTGCTCTCATGTCTTGGGCCATTCTATTCCATTGATTCTCCTTGAATTTGGCTTGTTATTCTCTAATCCTCTATCACTCTAATTGTAGGCGATTTACTTTGTATTTGTCAGATGTCGATATCACCTTATTGCCTTATATAGAGGCGATCCAACAAAAACCCATTAAATCCCAATATCGCCTCATCTTGAGGCACTTAAATAATCATAACTGATATCATTTTCAGCGGATTCCGCCCTAGCTGTCCCACGATTATTGTCCAGTCATATCAGAATCACAACATTACCCCCTCCTTGACTGGATGATAAGATCCTATTGTTTGTAGGGTTAGAGGAACTTTGTGTGTACTCGGTTAATGATCTGACCACTTGCAGGATCCTTGATGGTATATGCGTCAATTCCAGTTTTCTCTATAACTTTAAATGGACCAATCAAAATACTGGCCAGCTTATGTTTCCACCTGAATCCATGTTGGTCATGGAAGAGAACCATATCACCTTCCTTGAATGGTGTCATCCCACTACAACGTGCCTGATCAGTGGCCTGATTCCTGATCTTCTTGGCTAGGCTGAAGTAATATGCTTCAGTTTGAAGTTTGATCAGAATGTTCATGAGGTTAGTCAAATAGCAGTGGGGTTCCAGTCTGCCAGTGTCTTCTACACATGAATAAAGTAATGCTGGAAGAGCCAGGTGTCAGCCATATAGTAGTTGGAAGGGACTTTTCCCCATGGCGGAATGGTAACTAATGTTATAGGCAAACATGGCAGTGGAAAGGAGAGAGCTCTAATCGGAAGGTCAATCTATTACTAATTTTTGTAGTATGTTCACCAGAGTTCCATTCACCCATTTAACCATTCTATTGGATTTGGGGTGGTATGGGGTCATCAGAACCCTGCAGATTCCCATAAGCTCGTTCAGTTTGGGTAGGATGTGCGAGGTGAAGTTGGTCTCATTGTCAGTGAGAATAAACTGAGGGCAGCCATGTCGATGAATAATGCATTTCATCATGAACCTGGCCACAGTAGCCGCCCCCACATCTTGTATCGCCCTCACTTCAACCCACCAGGTCAAGTGGTTGATAGCAACAAGGATTTACTTACACCAGTTGGCTCCTGTTGGCAAGGGTCCAACAACATCAAGAGAAACCGTGTGCCAAGCAAAATGTGGTTTCACTAACTGATATGACGCCGTATGGCGAAATGGCTTCTCCACTTGGCACTGATGGCAACAGTAAATAGTTTTGAGCACATCGAAGCTCATACTTTCCCAATAGTACCAGGGGCATAACAACTCCATAGTCTTATGCACTCCACCACGCCTGACTGCCTTGTGCGCACTCATAATGATTCCCAGTCATTCTGAGGGGCGCAGAAAATTCACTGTATAATTGCCAATCTGCTTGTACAGTTTCCCATTTCATTGGAAGGTATTTATTCACATCTCATTTAACACTCTGATCACTTGGGGCAGTTCATCGTCATATTTTCTGCTGAGCACTTATCATACATTATGTCGCTGAGGTCTGCTTTCACCACATTAGTCAGTAATCAAGATAAACAGTCAGTGTTGTGATGCTTTACTCCTGGCCAATGGAGGATCTCAAAATCATAATCCTGCAACTTAAGAGCCCATCAAGCCAAATGGCCTTCAGGTTCCTTGAGGTTCTGTAGCCAGCGTGATGACGCGTGATCTGTTATGACTTTAAACTTTACCCCATGCAGATAAACTCTGAACTTCTTATATGCGTAGATCACTGCTAAGCACTCCTGCTCAATCACAGTATAATTATGCTCGTGACAGTTCAGACTTTGACTACAGTATGCTACCATATGTTCCTCTCCCTCATCATCTTTCTGAGAAAGTACATCCCCAACAGTGGAGAGGGATGCATCCATATGAATGATAAATTCCCAATCAAAGTTTGGATATCATAACACCGGTGCGCTGATCAACGCCGTATGGAGTGTATCAAAAGCAGATTGATGACGTTCCATCCATTCAAACACAGCACCTTTTTTTATAACTCAAATAGCGGCCCCCCAATACAGATAAAATTAGGGATAAAGCGCTGGTAGTAACCGACCATTCCCCAAAATACCTGTATTTTGTGCTTACTATTGGGAGTAGTCATTTTGCTGATGGCTTCCACCTTAGCCAGCTGTGGTTTCAGCCCTTTAAAGTCTATCACAAACCCCAGGTATTCCAGCTGATTTTTAAAGAAGTTACATTTTCGAGGTTTAATTTTAATGTTCACCTCAGCCAGCTGGTGGAATACTGCTTCAAGGTGGTCGAGATGCTCCAAAAAGGTTTGAGAGAAAACATAAATATTGTCAAGGTATATAAGGATGCATGACAGTTTCAGGTCACCAAGAATAGTATCCATTGCTCACTGAAATGTAGCTGGGGCATTGCACAGCCCTTGAGGCTTCCGTTTCAGTTGAAAAAGGCCTTTGGAGGAGATTACAGCGCATTTTTCCTGTTCCACTGGGGGTAACTCGATTTGCCAGTAACCTGATATCAAGACCATAGCAGAAAAATAATGGGCTCCCTCTAATTGATCCAAAGTATTGTCAATTCTTGGAAAAGAGTACAAATCCTTTTTTGTAATGCTGTTGAGCTTCCAGTAGTCTATTAATACGCAGTTGGTACCGTCCTTCTTTTTTACAATTAGAACAGGCGAAGCCCACGGGCTTTTGGACAGTTTGAGCATCCCTTGCTCTAGCAACTTTTCAATTTTATCAGTGACAATGTCTTCCACTGCCCACAGTCAGCGGATTGGCTGAGACCTTACAGGAGGATGATCTCCTATGTCTACTCGATGGAGCACCCCCCTAGCACACCCTAATTCATGATTGTTGACAGCAAAAAACCCCTTATACTTCTGAAATAAATCTATTTCTTGGTCTTTTTGTTCTTCCAATAGTCCTATTAAATTTCTCTGCGGTACCACCATTAGTACATCATCAGGTGTCCCGGCTGGTAGACCAAATTCATCCAATGACCCAAAATCATGAACCTGATGGACCTTGTCTATTGGAATCAGATGTAACTATGGCACATTTTGGTGTTGTCAGATTTGCATTGGTTCACTCTGGAGGTTTGCTAACAAAACCTTAATCTCTCCATGTCACAGAAGTAAAATCCCTGAAGCTACATGCAGCTCAAACCATGTTTGATGATAGAGCCCAATGACTTCCCCATACAACCCACTAGGCACTTCCACCTCTAACTCATAGTTCACTAGGACTTGATGGCCAGAAGGTATAGATATGGGCCCCACCGCTTGAAGAGGTATCCCTTGATATTTGTATATCTGCTGGGGAAGGAACCGAGTCTTGCACTTTAGTCAGTGATAGCAAACTGGCATCACCCTGTTACTATAGGCAAGGTTGATTTGGCTCATATGCACTGGATCCTTTGGTACTCCACTAGTGGTAAAGTAAATTGGGATCCGCTGACCCAGAATGGCGAGGGTCTCCTCCACCATATTAATGACAGCCCCAAAATGGCACAGGAAAGTGGTCCCAATTAACAGGTCATAGTTTTCATTTGGCAGCACAATCACCGGGGATATGATGACAATGGACCCAAAGTGCAGAGGTAAAGCACTGTAAGCCCCCTCGAGACGGTGCTTACTGCTCCAGCAGTTCCATACACCATTTTTATAGTCCACATCAGGTTTCAACGCCAACTTTGCCATCAATTTAGTGAAAACTATGGTGACTGGAGCACCAGTATCTATTAAGTGAAAACTCTATTTTTTGCTACAAAAATATCACAGTATGTACACTCAGAATAAGAAGAATATTGACTGTTTAATATGTAAACATTTACAGGCTCTCTTTTTTCAAGAAAACTCACTATCCCCTCACTGACTTGGGGGTATTCTTTGACAAAGCATCTACTGGAAGGGCGACATTTACTCCTTTCAGAGTTGGTGCATCCATGGCAGAATCAAGTTTGTCTGAGGAATCTTGATCAAGCATTTGACAGGCATACAGCTTCAGTTGTTTGAGGGACTCTTCTTCCGCCGCTGCCTTGGCTTGAGCTTGGGTTACTATGTTTATTCCTCCAACTGGATGCTGATATAAAAGTCCGTCATCATACTGGGGGATTTCCACAGGGTATACTACTATTGATTTGGGGACGTTTTGAGTTGGTATTGCAGAGGTAGAGGGTCCCATGTCTACTCTGCTCCATCTTTTCCCTGATAGTATTGATCTTGGTGTACGTAGTTCACATGGTTTTTATGGCAGAATTTTGCCAAATTACGGGGTGGCCACATTCATAGCAGTTAACCCCATAAGAGCCACGTCCTTGATTGTCATAAGAGGGTCCAGATCGGAAAGTTTGGGGTCATTTAGCATAACCAGGCCCAGTTTAATAAAATGATTGTTGACGTTCAGCATAGCTAGGTCCTGGTCAATAGCTGGGTTGCTGATGGTTTTTGTGACCAGCCCATTGACACTGATCGAACTGTTGAGTATAATTTGGCTGAGGATGAGGTACAGAGTTATAGAAGGGCTGAGGATTACTAAACGGAGCTGGAGCCAGATGAGAGTATTCTCTTGACTAAGAGGGTGTAGTAGTGGCAGTAGCCTTCCATTCCATATTCAGTGGCGCTAAGTTAGGGGATATGCGACGCAAAAACTGTACAATCTTGAGAAGAGGTACGTCATCATCCAAAAGTGGCAAAATAACATTGTGAAGCTCTCAATGTGGCTTCACCACAGAGGTCATGGCTATACACACGTTGGCTTCCACTAAGTACCCTGCCCCAGTCAGCACATGGGCTTCCGTTGTGACTTTATCAGCGAACTCTAGGAGAGTCTTGTTTTGGCAGAATCTGATCATTAAGAATTCTGCTTTCCGCTGTGACATCTTTGAAGTACCCCCAAACAGGTGGAGTATGGTATCCTTCACGTCCTTATAGGTGACAGAGCTACTTGGGAGGTAACAGGTGAACTGATCGGTGCTTTCAACATCCAAGGCAAATATTAACAACTTAGCCTTCCATCTATCAGATGCGCCTTCTTCTGCAAACTCAAACCATTTGAAGAACCCATGAATGTTCCCGTTGCAGTCAAAAGAGGTAATTTTTTGATATTAACCTCCTCATCCCGTTCATGGGATTTTGGGCCATACTGAGGAATGGGTCAAGATCTGAAAGCAGTTTATTGATGAGGAGCTTGGTCAGCGGAAGTTGGAATGCCCGCCGCTTTAGGGGTAGAGTGACCTTCCGCCATGGGTGGTACCACCATTACTTGAGGGAAGTGTTGTTCCAACTCGTATTTGTATCTGGTACTACCATCCTGGGTGTAGTAGCTCCAACCAGCGTCATATTCTTAATATGATGCCCAACTTGATGGTCATCCCTGTCCCAGTGAGAAAACTGAGAGGTATTGGTCAATCTTTGTTCTGCGCACTGCAGCCGTTCAGTGGTATCATTTAATTGGTTGGCGAGTTCTTTGTTTTGTTGTCCCAAGATTTGCATTTGGCTAAACATACTATCAAGTTGGTGCATGACAGCATCTCATTCTTTAAATAGTTCATCTTGTTTTTGAGCACCGCGTTTAAGGCAAGTTTGAGGTCTTCATATCCATCTGGTGCAGTGTTCCATGAAGATTCCCCAGCAACACAACTTGTGTAAGGCATGGCAGGCGACTGGAGTTCCGGAGTGTTAGGTGGTTGATCAATGGCCCCCTGTAATGAGCACCATTGTTATAAGTTTGGATGGTATCATTATGATCTGTCATGTTGTTCATACAGGGTGAACCCACTGAGCATCAGACAGATGATGTGGGGATTGTCAGTCCTTTGGACGCACTTGAAAATATACTTATAATAGGAGCAATCGCCCCAATCAATTATTTATTTATTTCTTATAAATACAGCTACCTTTCACAGTCCCATTTCTTCTCTACTATTAACAATTTACCTCTCTCAATCACCCATCTCGCTTATATACAGCGGCTTCAGGCATTACTGCTCTCTGGCTTGGGTTTTTTATTCTACCATTTCTCCTTGAATTTGGCTTGTTATTCTTTAATTCTCTATCACCCTAATTGTAGGCGATTTACTTCATATTTGTCAAATATTGACATCGCCTTATCACCTTATTGCCTTATATAGAGGCAATCTAATAAAAACCCGTTATATCCCAATATCGCCTCATCTTGAGGCACTCAAATAATCATAACTGATATCATTTTCAGCGGATTCCGCCCTAGCTTTCCCACGATTATCATCCAGTTATATCAGAATCATGACAATCATAGAACTTTTTGTCCACTTGGTTAACTAAAAGGGACTTATATCACTTTTAGGCTCACATGATCACCGCCAGATCTAATCTCAATATGCAACATGCTATTATGTGCTGAGCTTAGCGGAAAAAAGGGTAAAAGTACTTGAAATTTACTTCACTAAGATGCTCTTGGGAGGTAAGCTTCTTAACAATATCTCTAACAGTCATTGCATGGAATTGAAAAATTTCTCATATAAAGGGTCTTGAAATTTGTAACTAAAGACCATGGCCAGGTGGGGCTCAAACTTATTGAGGTAGGAAAGTGATAACAGTGATTTCCCATTTGGGCACCTCAGCAATATTGGCCAATGAGACAATACAAACTTGAGGCAACACTTTAAATTTTAATTTACTAGCTGGGGTGAGCTCCATGACTGGGGCTTCCATCTTGTCACTATTGGAATTGCTTAATTAAAAGGTGGTTGAGGTATAATCGTTTTGATCCATAGGCTCATAGGAATACCTTATGCTAAAGAAATGGTAAAATGCCCCAGGTTGGTTCCATTTTTATAAAGCAAATGCACAATGTTGCAGAAAGTTCCACCTTTAGTAATCACTAGAATGTTGAATTTATGTTAAGGCGGCAGATTTTAATGACACAGGTAAGTTTGCACCAAGCAACAAGTATACTTTGTGAGGAGTGAAACCAGGAAACATAAAATCAAAAACAACCAGATTTGTTTGCAACAGAATTTTATTAAAATGAAATAAAAGCACTGTAGACTCCTAGTTCTTACCATAGCGTTGAGGATTGAAAATGGAGTTTGTTACATGGTAGTAGATGTTAGCCTACTAAATAAATCAAAATTTTTAAAATAACATTCCCTTCATTATTTGATATCCTAAAAATCCCATATTTTCATTGGTGCCAACTATCTGGTAACTTAATGCACATAGTGCTATTAGTTCAAAGCAATAATAATCAGCAGAGACAGGGATATTAATGCCTAAAGGTTTGGGTAATTTCAGTCATTAGCACTTAGACTAACAGGGATATGACACTGCAATATATTGAGACTCATATAATTATAAACTTCTAATAACTGTTTTATGCCAATGGGACAAGTGAAAAATGCATAGTAAGAATAGTTTAAGTTATGTGCCCTAGGGCAAAGGTAAGTCAAAAAACTTAATGATTAAAAAGCCAATCTGGTGGAGTAACAAGGATTTTTGTAAGTTGATAATCAATTTATATTAAAAAAGGTCTCCTGCTTACCATATGGTAACGATTTTGGTTTTATAGCCCAAAAAAGTTCTAGTTGTAAATTTAGAGACGAATTGCCATCTACATAGTAGCCAAAATGAATAAAACCTATATTTAGTCATTAATTACATTTAAGAATTGTATAAACAAGATAAACTTAAGATGTTAGATCACTTTTAAATTTAAATTTAAATTTTATTCGAGGTGGTCCGACCTGGGGACGATACCGCACCGATTAGGGAAGTGAAGAAAATGGGAAAGGAGGATAAAACCCGGAAAGCCTCCATGCGCAGCGTATGATAAGCCAGGAACTCCATGGACCGCCTTTGCTATTTGCTATCTCGGTTCGGGGCATTGGCGCGCAAAACCAACACAGTCAAAATCGTCCCCTACCCAAACTCCATTACCGGGATCAAACTCGGGAGGCAGTGGTAGAGGGTCTATACTCTACCACTGAGGTATCCTCCCTTGATGTTAAATCATATTAAATTGCAACAAATGGGCTTTAGCATATGGTGTTCCCTTAAAATTTGTTCACCCATGAGATGCACAATTCTGGAGAATTAAGAATTAATTGTTGCTAGAAATTTTACCAGGTTGAGTTAATTACAATACTTTCTGAGTCTATTACTTTATTAATTGGGCATGAATGTCAATTTACTAACTAAATTCAATGATTTTTGGCTTACAAGAAGGAAGTTCAGACTCAACTTCAATTGATTGTGGCTATTTAATGAAATTAAGGCTTCCAAGAGGGATGCTCTAAAATTAGTGCTTTATAAATCATGCCTGGATGCCAATTTTATTAACTAGATTTTATTTTTTAGCCTTCTGAGAGGGAATCTTCAAAGCAGCAACTATGTCAATTGATAATTAGATCAACTATAACTAATTTGATGAACATAATTTTAGGAGGTATCAGGCCAAGTTGCCAATTTTTTGGTACCAAACTTGTGGTCACAATTGCCTCATGTTTGAATCACTTTGATGGAAGTTCCAACCAATAACATGTCAAATGCTGAAGGTCAGAGAATTAAAGTAAGATTATTTTATGGCAACTGATGCCATTGATTTCTAATAGGTGGGTATTAGATTGCCATGAGTCACATATATAAGGTTATGAAGATAGTATCCCTAACAAACACTTTTTGTCATCATTACTAGTTTTTCTAATCATTTAATTATTTCTATTGGTTAAAGTTGACCTAAACCATGCCCAAATAAGATAGCGACTTCCTGTTTCTATACAGGAAGCAATTGTTTTAAAAAGAAAACCTCCTTTGAACTTGTGAATCCACCACATTTTAACAATTGGTAAGCCATTATATTTACTATAATGATAGAGTTGAATTGGCAATACATCAAAACGATTTTTTGATTGAAGATTCCTTTTTCAAGTTGATGATCAAACAAGAAGGATGAGTGACATACTTATTAGAAAAAGAGCTATTAGTGACAATATATACAAAAATTTGGTAACGCCTATTTTTATCATAGATGGTGCGGATTGCTATTTGTCTCAAATTCTAACTGAAAAAACAAAGCTAGAAAAAATCTTTAGTATATTATCAACTGACTGTAATAAAATGATATTGATTCCAGTATCAAGATATATATTAAACCAGTTTATAATTGCATAAATAATATTTTAATTTCTTGAGCACCTAAAGTTGCTTTTGATTTTTTGTCATTTTGCATGATAGTACATCAGGGAAGAGCTTTTAATAGAGTAAATTATATTGGTAAGTATAAAGTTTGTAGCTGATGATATCAGCTTAGTGAAGAGTAAGGTTGGATATAGTATTGTGAGCTAAAACATAAGCAACTTATTTTGTAATGAGCTATTATTCACTATGTGAATTTATTTTAAGTTATGTCACTTTATACTAGTGATCATCTACAAGTTTACCATAAAGTGCTACTATATAATTGTGTAAAAAAATTTTAATATTAAAACTTATAATAGTGTTGTAGGAATTCTGGCTAGTTGGTTATCTAGCATGGTGCTAACCATTAAACCCACAGTATGGCATATGATGTAGGCTTAGCACTTTGCAGCTGTATAAGAGAAGAGACTAAAGTTGTCCTAACAATTTTATTAAACTATTTATTTTTGAGAAAGGGAATTATTTATAAACTTGAATATTATATAAATTATATTTTTATGTGATAATAGTAATATGCTTATATACTTTTTAATATGAAAAAGTAATATCCAAGAAAAAATTAGAAGTATAAATCAATGAGATGCAAAACTTCTTGCCAAAGAATTTTGCATGCTTCTTGAGATTTAGGGGAGTCATATATGGAAGTAGAGGCTTGTCACACTTCATTCAATAATGCGTTGTTTTACTAATATTACATAAGTCGCATATATATATGCTCCTAATAATGTTAAAATCCTATTGTGCTGATACATCAATCCAGGGAATAAGTTCCAATTATGATAGCGGTTTGATAACAATATAAATCAAATTGATGCCTGTTTTGTGGTTGCTGATTGTCACGCGCAATTTGGAATGATATAATTTTGTTTATAACCAATCAAATTTTATAAGGTTTGCAATTTGTTATAACTCCACCAGCTCTAGCCAATCAGTCATATGTAAAGATGTTTTTAATTTGTCAAGATTCTTTCCCTAGACAATTGAAAGTGAGGTAGTTGTTGTCATAGGGTAAAGGTGTCATCAATCTTAGCCAATAAGATAGTGGTAAAATATAATCACTCTTTATAACATCTGAAGCAGAAAAAGGGGCCTTACAATTAAAACTCTTTTCTAAACCCTTAATATAAATATTATATATGATCATTTTTAGGATTTGATCATTTCCCAAATTGGTCCAATTTGGTTTGCACTATCATGACTATAATTTAGCTAAATTATAAGACTCAACCCCAACCAACCCAAACAATTGTGGACACCCTTTCATCCCTTGCAAGTAAGATATCAAAGAGCCTGCACAGACCCACTCTCATCTAACCAAACTCAGGGGTGATGAAGATTTCATCAATATTTAGAACGTCAATACCCTGAAAAGAAAATTTTTAAGAAAAGAGCACAAATATCAATATGCTCTAACTAGATAAACTTACTTTTATAGCTTCAACTTAACTAGTTTAATTTATGCTTTTATTAGGGCTCCTTTAGTACCCACTCTCCAGTCTTCAATATTAAGCTTTAATAGCTTACTAAGAAATGTCCTTGTACCTAATCTAAACTTTTCTTAAATTTACAAGAACTCAATTTAGTGTTCTTTGGCTCTCCCCACCCTATTGTCACTGGTGAGGAATCTTTTTAACTTCATACTTCACCAATTTTAGTACACTTTGGAGATGTATATGCTTTATTACCTCAATATGAACACTAATTATCATTTATTATGATTGCCCCTGAGGTAGTTTAAGAAGGGGATTTCATGGTAGGGTTAATGTTCCAATAAACTTCTCATTAGGTTAGATATCAAATACAAAAGAAACCCTTTCAAGAAAATTGGGATCATAGTCTTGGAGTAGTAATCTTTCTTGTGTTCCTTTTGAGTCAGGGTCAAGTATTGGCTAAGTAAAGAAACGAGATTATTAGTCCCAATATTGAGGATTGCTTAAAGAAATTCCTTTCACAGCTAAACCTAGATTGAGCGTATGTAAGATGTGTGGCTCAGCGAGGCATTGGCATCTCAGTGTGCCTGCAGTTAAGCTTACCAAAATCTTTTTGTTAGCCAGTGGTTGTTGAATCAATCCAGAAATCAATATGGTATTGTTTTCATATATAGCAGTTTGTTGTTCTTCACAGTCAGGGTCTGGTTGATGTGGAAAGCTTAGGTTAAAAGATTATTTTTTTATTTTTATCAGGAGGTTCTTTATCACCCCCTTCATAATTTCTGTGGTGCTCAGTAGTCTCATGTTGAACATTTGGTATTAATTTACGGTGTTTCCAAAGCCTTCTGTAATGTCCTTTTAATCTTCAGAGAAATATGCTTATCATCAGAGTCACTTAATTGATTATTGATAGATCTGCTGTGTTTGATGCACTTGTGACTTGGGTTGTAAATGGGAGGTGTTTCATATTTGAGCTCTACAATGTCAACTTTAATTTCCTTAAGTCCATCAGTGTTGTAGGAAGAATTAGTGTCTCTTAAAATTTTCAACAGGGCCGCTGTGTTTGCTACACTCGTGACTTAGGTGGTAAATGATAGGAGGTTTGCTGTCAGTTTTTGAGCTGGTTAGCGTTAGGGGTACTTGTCCCTAAGTCAACAACTCTTTTCCTATATGTTAATGGGTGCTTCAATGTTGTGACAGTGATAAGTCAGGCCTAAGATTTGATCACTGGTATTTGAAATTGGTAAAACTGGGATTTGAGGAGGTTGCATGAGAACATCTCCTAAGTGAGGCACAGTCCTCCGTTAGAGTTTCCCAGATGTTGTTTATTGACTTAGAAGTTCTTCAATCATTCAATAAGCTAAAATATTTGTTCATGCTTAGTTGCACCAATGGCGGAAGTAATTTCCTCATCAATAAGAAAGCATCCTCGCATCTTATAGTACATGAGCTTCAGCGTAGAAGTTATCAGCAAAGGCAGAGCTGGATTTATCATTGTAAAGGTCAAATTGCAGGTAGGTTGTTTCCTATATTCTGAACTTGATGATAATTTAGTCCCTTCTAAATGTTCTTTTTTACTTAATCACTTGATGAGTTTGCTTGGGATTCTAAACATTTAAGGCAAGTATAAAGGGAGTATTGAAATTGGTTTTATCAAAATATAGATATATAGGATCAAGGCATGACTAATTAAGTTAACTTAGTATGAATTAGATCCTGAGTGTTCAAGAAAATCTTCTAGATTGAGAAGGATGCAATTCAGAATGTCCAGCTGTATTCTCAAGGCACTATTATCATCTTGTAGAACATGTACTTAGTTTACAAGAGCATTGAGGTTTGCTTGAGAAGTGAATTATTAATTTTGCATAACTCAAATAGTCATGTTCTACTAGTTTTCTGAAGCATAAGTTGTATTTATCTTGATTAAATTTTCTGTAATAGTATTAGAGCAGCTGAATAATCTTAAAATAATTCTTGTTTTATGTCTATACAGTAAGCTTTTGAGTACTCTTAATTTTTTGGACATTTTTGTTTATTAGTAAGATATTGTAAGGTTGATAAGCTTCAAGTTTATTGATGCAACACAAGGCTTGTTTTAGTTATCATTCAGTAGCTTTTATGGTCTTTATCTCTCTGCTTAGTGGAGGATTCAACAGCTTTGGTATAATGAAATGGGCTATGTTTCAAGTGCTTTAATCCTGTGTTTAGTGGTTTTTCTTTGTTCATTTTTAAAGTGAAGGACATACATGTTAAAAATCTTCTTGTGAGGATGTTGCAGCGCAGATGAGATGCTTCTTTTTCCAAGATAGTTGTTAAAATTTTAGTTTACAGGGGCTTCCTGAAGTGAGCATCACTTATGGGAATTCTAGATAGTTGGTTGGCTTGCTTAGTGTTAACTTAGAAATCCCACAATATGATAGATGTGGTAGGATTAATATATGTTATGGATGTCTAAGAGCTGACTAAAGTTTTCTTAAGTTCAATAAACCTAATACTTTTGGAAATAAAGAATTTAAGTAACTTAAAGATTAAAGCGTAAAGAGTAAAGTATGATTTAATTTAATTTAATAATAAGAGTTCTTATAAACTTTTTAACATGAAAATTATGTGGTGAATGAAAACTCCTATAAATAGGAACAAAACTGAAATCATTTTACTTGTTAGATACCAATAAACGCTTGACAACAACCTACTCACGCCCACCAAGGTGTTCAGTTAATAAGCTTTACCCTCATTTTGCCATTTTCTAACCAACCGTTGACCCTCTCAGAATTTTACCCAAATCAGAGAGTCACGTGTGTCAGATGATGAGCATTTTACCCAATCTTATGAAATCAATGAAACTATCATTGGGGATAATCCCTGACTAAATTCAAGGGATTCCAATATCATGGGATCAACCTTGATTTTTACAATCAAATAAATCTTATCCAAAACCCCAAATATTGAGTTCAAACCTGATTTATGCGGCGATTGATTACCATTTAACAGATGTGGCCAACATGCCACAAAATCCCCAATTGGTATAGAAGTAGATCTTAGCTCAAAACGCTTGGAGATTTACTAAGAAAACTCACTGACCTCCTATATAATGATGCTCCCAAGCAAATAAATGTTACTCTCTTTTTGCCATTTAATATTTAGATTACCTCTATCTCAATAGGGACAAAAAACTTAATTAGAATTTACCACTTAAGGAACTTTATCCTGAGTGTAGACTTTCCAGTCAAGGAAAGTAAAATTTATAATCCTGCACCCAGAAACTTTGGGTCTCCTGGCCTTAAGGTTAAAGGACAAGTGGTCTAAAACCCCTGTGTCCCTACAAACCCTTTCTTCCATTGGGGAGTATAGATTGAGTCAAATATTGTGCTAACATAACATTGGAGAATAATATACTGAACAAAATAAAAAATGAATTGCTTCTCTCCAGGACAAGAACACAGACCTGACAGGCTGTGTGACCATTGCTAACTCAATAATCCTACCCATAATATGGTTCCTGACACACATCATATACTTCTTTCCCTCATTTATTTCCTCAATATATGCAATGATCCAGAGATGGCTTTGTCCAGAATCTTTTCCCCCTGTACATCTGGAAACACTGTATGGCCCATGACACAGCGGCGTTATGGGTCTACTCAACTTTAAAGAGCAAGTTCACTGCACCTTAGAGAATTAGATTTGCTTTGTTATAACACCTGATCTACACAATCAACACTGGAGCCGTGCTCAAAATCAAATTTTGAACAAGAAATTGGCTTATCAACCCACGTAGCCCCAACAGCCTAGTAAAGTACCTTGCAACACATCCTAATACTACTGGGACACATGGGGCCCAAAATACTACAAACGCCTGCTCTATGCCATCAAACAAGACAAATAGCAAATCAAAGTTGTTGGCACGAAACCTGTAAGGGGAAGGCCCAATCTAGAGTATGCTTTGAAACACAAAGGAAAAGCCCCCAGGAGAGGATTCAGTGAAGCCCTCCTATCATAGCAAGGGTGGATTATTTTGATGCATTAGACATACCATATTACCTTGCCATGCAGAAACAAGCTGGAAGTACACCCATCAACATAAACTCCAACCCCACATTAAAGCTAATATGTGGAGATATCTGAGGCCCACTTACCAGACTACAGAGCGATAAGGTGCTACACACACCTCCTGTAAGATGTGTGGAGAACCTGGAATGCTACTCCACCGTCTAGAACTCTTCTTCATATCTAGGGCAATATGGCATGGGGTGATAAAACTATCTATACATAGCTGCACAAAAGATTTTCTTTTAACACGTTACATGTTTGTAATCCACATGGAATCTACAATCCACATGGAATCTTCAATACACACTTTGCTTTAATCAAGTATAGTGACTAAAGCACTATGGTCTATTCACACATTGCGCTAGATGCATTTAGAGGTGCAATACCAACCTTGAATGCAGCAGTCAACAGGTTTCATTTCCGCCTGCTTAAGCATTTTCCAGGCATGGCTCTTTAGTTTTATGAAACAATATAGAAATTAATTGAATCATGGATTCATACTTCAATATAACAGGTTGACTCATTTCTCCAATCCCGTTTCATAATAGGGTAGCGTTCTTACTGATAGGCTATACCATGAGATAGTATCCTGACATTACCAGCCAACAACTAAGGTAACTTGTCTACTTTGGTTGTCAGTTTTACTTCCTCTTAGTTTTTTTAGATTCTAATACCCTAGTGTCCATCCCCTGGTTGGACTTACCCAAATGAATAGAAGTATGAAACTTCATAACAAAGTAATTATTTAGGGATACTAAATTAATGAGATGCAAACCTTCTTTTCTAAGACTATCACATGTCTCACATGAGGTAGAGGTGTCAGATGTAGAAGGAGGTGTTTTTAATAGGTTATTTCAATGAAGCATTTTCATACTGATATCATGTGTTGTGGATGAGGCCGCAACTGGTTTAGAAGATCATTCTCAACCAGTGGAATGATTAGAAAATAACCCCTAAGCCGGTGGAAGTACAGGCAACCAACCCACTGTGGATGGGGGTAAATGAGCCCCCTTTATAGATTTGGGCTAGCAAAGGAATTTTCAGCAGTATTAGGATGACATAATGCATAATAATTTTTGCCCTAACGAGCCAGATGATTTAAATATGATGATGATGATGTCAAAATTTAGTGTAAAAATTGAATTTCTTATATAACTTTGGGATCAAAATAATTTTCATTACATTAATGACGCTACAATGAGCAGACCAAATTATACTGATGAGAGCGTTTGAAGCTCAAACGTTAATATTGTTAAATTGGGAAACCATCTAATTTTAAAAGTCACTTTATCTCATGATGTGGGTGCATCATAGGAGCGCCATTGCTATACCCTGATGTCAACCAGAGTAATACCAAATTTGGTAATCAACCAATATTACAAGAAGAGAAAATTGCCCAACACCCAGAAGCAGGGACTAGTGAAAGGGCCCATGAACATTTAAGTTCAGGGATAACTACTGCAATAAGGAGCTCACAGATACAGGAACTTTTTGAATTGGATAGGCCACTAGTGCAGCAGTTAGATGACGTCTAACTAGAAGATCTTGAAATTCTTTCATATTAAAACCCTTATTCCCAATTATCTTAAAGTATTTTTATTATACTGAAGCAAGCCGACCAGGGGACATAAAATACTGAAACAGAAGCTCCAAAATTAAACCAACCAAAAACATGAACCAACTGCCTTAAACAAGCAGCGGGAAGCACAAATGTAACGAAATTACAAACTACTAGGTGGCACAGCGGCGAGCCGCTTATCTCACCATGGCGGAGGGGGAGGGGGACCAGGCGGATCATCATCATTGGGTTCATCACTGAAGAGGAAGATTAATGATGATATAAAGGGGGTTGGGGCATCTTTGGGATGAAGGGTTGAAATGAAGTAGATAGCCATTGCATTTGACAATTTGGGCCTGGGTGAAGGCCTCTATGAGCTCAGCAATATGGTGTTCTGCTTGGATGTGGGCGTCAGAAAGTTGGGCTAATTTTGCAATGTTTGCTCTGGTTACATGTGTGGATGGGGAAAAACCTGCTAAAAGAATGATATGTTTGACAGTGGTGGTGGCAGTTTCATGGAGGCATTGGA
Organism: Massospora cicadina; assembly: GCA_022478985.1. Lineage (NCBI taxonomy): Eukaryota > Fungi > Entomophthoromycota > Entomophthoromycetes > Entomophthorales > Entomophthoraceae > Massospora > Massospora cicadina. Next base: position 123,985 of record JAKSZP010000196.1, read on the forward strand.
TTTTCTATTGTGCAATAGGAGTAAAATTGGAGGGGAACAAGTGGGGTGCAGCCCTTTTTTAAATTCAATGATGGATTTTGCCACGGCTTCATGAAGATGGCGATTTTTGGGTGAGGCTACTGCAGCCTCAGCAAGCTGGTGGTCGCTTTGGTATGGGATAGCATTGGGTTTGGAGACCTATTGTTTGGGCGGGAAAGGGGCATCAAAGTCTGATTTATAAAAGGTTCTAAAGCAATTGGTTTAGCCAGAGGTGGACAATTTCACCAGACTCAGTCACTTCATCCAATAAGTCCCAGGGATTTTGGTTGACTTAGATTGATTTGGTGATAGTTGGGTATGGTTGGGTAAGTTTTGGGGCAAGAAAATTTTTGGATTGAATATGGGTCCAAACCTGCTCCCAAATGGTTGGCATGGGTGGAAATTGGCTGGCTTAGATTTGGGTTGCTTGATTTTGCTGCTGGTTCATTGAGCGCACTACCTGGTGGGTGGGGCAGCCAAAATCTTCACTTGAACTCTGTTGTTGTGGCCTTCTGGGTGGTGTTGGCAGTATTCACAGGGTTTGAGTCATATTGACATGCCTTTTGGTACAGTCAAATTCATGGCAGAGGGGGAAAACTGTGCGGCTGTTGTCAATGTGAGTCCAAAAGAAATGGTCAGGTGCAGATGGGATGTAAGCACGCGGTGGGATGATCTGGGCCATGTTCAGCAGGTGGTGGGTAATGGTAGCCATTGCCTGAGGTGCCGTGGGGTGCTCAGCACCACTTGGGACAATAAATTGGAGGATGGGTTTTTACCATAAGTGGATAGCCCTGACATCAACTCCTTATAAATTGTCTGAAGGAGAAGTGTGAGGGGAGGTTTGCAAATGGCACCACAAGTGTGATATCATCTGGGAGATGTGTTTTGGTGATGTTAATGAGGGTGTTTTGTATAACAAGGGCGTAGCTGCAGCAGCAGCTGCATCCTCTTCAGTGGGGAAGACTATATCAAAATAGCCCTTGTAAGAGTGAGAGTCTATAAATCCTGCCAGTGTGAAGGTGGCAGTTGCCAGCTCAAGTATTACTTCGTCAGCATATGGGAAGAGATGTCTGTACTCAACATGGAGGCAAAAGCGGATAGTGGATTGAGGTAGGGCTAGGGGTGGGGATGGGGATGGGTTGGGTGGACTATGCGAGGTGGAGTGCTAAGTCCCTTGGAGGGATATAGTGGCCAGATGTATTTGGTGGACTGGATGAGCCACCCCACATGTGTTTGCCTGCTGGGCGGTAAACGCTAGTGGATGGAGCACCGCTGCCTCATACTGGATCAGCAGGTGGTGGATATGAGGACATAATTTTGCAAGTTGGTGTGGTGAGGCGGTGGTGAAAAATGAACTTGTTTTTTCAAAAATTTCTTGAAACTGAAGTCAATCAGAAAGAAAAGTATAATATTACAATATTTCATTCATTTATATCTTGAATTTTACCTTGAAGTATAAAATACATTGCTTTTCATCTTAGTGAAACCCTTTCCACAGAAATTTTAAGTTTATCCTTTAATTGCACTTATAGTTGTAAAAGGAATTAATCACCAGTAACCAGTCTGGGATTATCCAAATATACAGTATACGGTAACCAGTCTGATTTATCTATGTTTGGAATAATATACTATCTATTGCGGATACCTTGAAGCTGAGCTGCCAAGAGAGAGGTTGATTTGCTTCTGTTAAGTCCTGAGGGCCAACTCACAATGAATATGTCTAAGAGTGTCAAGAGATTTGACATGGGCTTGAACAGTTTACCAAAGCAATTGATGCTACAAGGGGTAGCATCAGAGGATAATTTGCTCTATGAGGATGATATTTATCTTAGAAAAAGTTATCTGGTGCCTAATCTGCATGGAGTAGACCTCTTGAGCAGGGAGTCAGCCTCACATGTTAAGAAATCCAAGGTCAGCGAACTGACTGTGGTGCTCACTAAAAGGGTGGCATCATCAGGCCCTAGTGACAATCATGAGAGTCCTCTTTTGCAGTTTGTTGATTAAGCAGATATGTAAATATCGTGGAAAGGATTCCTTTGAGCTACTGGTGAGGGAAGAAGATACAATCCATTCAAGGCTCTTTACCCTGGAATCAGAAGTGCACAATCTACTCAATAATCTTAGCTATGTCAAGGAGACCACCAGAAGAGCACAAATTGCCTCACTACCCATTATGAGAGAGCCATCACCTACTATCAAATTAGAAAGCTACGCTTGAGAATTTCAATGAGAGATTTTTATCCCTCAAAAAATAAATGGCAAACCCCTCACCGCTTTGAATAAATATGGCGGACGCTTGGAACAGCATAATATGCTGTTTACTATGGATAAGAGTATAGAAGATTTAAAGGCATAAATCTATACTATACCAGAGCCTACCTCTACTCGACCTATAACTTGATTAGTGGCACCTTTATGGACTGCTCAAAGGAATGCATCCAACCATTCAGAACTGCTACACAACCAACCATAATGCACGCTAAGCCTGTTGAAGAAGATCCCAACTTCAAACTGTACTTTAAGACCATGTACACACCTGGAGATGGAACAATTGCTGGTTTCTTCCAGATATATGAGAATAGCATGGATGGTGCTAGCAATCGCTAGAAGGCTCACCACGTGCAAGGGTGTATGAGCTACAAGGCTCAGGAGATCTTAGCGCGATCCTACAACCTTGAGTATCTTGGACTGAAGTGAAGAATATTCTCCTTTCAAAGTTTGGTAGTGAACAAGGCGTCCAAGATATGAAACTAGAGTTTGAAATAAGCAAGTGTACCTTCCATAAGAGACATCTAGAGTTCCTGGGGCACAGGATTAGTCCTATTAGGTTTAAGCCTTATGACGTGAAGCTAAATGCCATTGTGGCAATGGAGCCACCAAGGAGCATGAGGGATATCCAAGTGTTCCTCAGAAAAGTGAGATACTAATGGAAGTTTACCCCTCGTTTTGCAGACTTGGTGGTACCCCTCACATACCTGCTTATTATAGAAACGAAGTCTAAGTGTGTCCTGGAACAGGAGCAGGCCTTCACGGAGTTATAAGCATGATTGATAGAGGCGCCAATCTTGTCCTATCTGGACTTTAATAAGGCATTCTATCTATACATTGACACCAGTGACGTAGGACTTGATGCAATCTTGGCACAGTTGGATGAAGATGTGGTAGATTACCCAATAGAATACAAATTTAATGTTTTTATCAAAGCATTGAAGAACTATACAGTCACTGAGCGCAAGTGGCTGGTGGTGATCAGTGAAGTCAAACCTTAGACTTTAAAAGTATGGGGTGCATTTTAAGGTAGTCATGGATGATGCGTTACTCCGCTGGTTAAAGAATATGAAGAATCCTGATGAGCACCTTTCCGGATGGCTGTACTCCTCCAGGTATATAAGTTCAAAATCATAAATCAAGCAGGAGATAAACACCTCAAAGTGGTTGGATTGTCAAGATTGCCAGATTTCCATTTGAAAGCACCAAAGAGCGACAATTCTTATGATTTAATTTATCTACCAGAAGAGTCCTGGCGGGACGAAACAGAGAATTTAAGAGCGTCCTGAGAAGATGTATCAAAGATGCCCAGAGTGTTGAGGGAAATCTACAAAATAAGTAACAAAACAAGTGGCACCCCTATATCTGTCCTAGTGATTGCATGAAGATGAGTAATAAAGGCTAAAAAGAACGTAAGCCATGGAAGATTCCAAAAAGCGCTGGCACACCTGAAAGAGATGTTCTTCTGGTAGTGCATGTCAGATGAAGTGCTTAAGCCTTGGAGTTGTACATGCCTTGTGTGAGTTTCCTCTTAATGAAGAAAAATTCAATTCATGCTGATTCCCCCACAGCACCTTTCTATAATGTCTCAATTGACGTGGTGGGACCTTTGCCAACTGCTTTCAGCAAATTCAAGTTTTCTTAGTAGCGATAAACCACTTCACCAAGTGGGTCAAGTAATTTGCAGTCAAGATTTACGCCATGAACTCCACCGCTCACTTCATGTACAATAAAGTTATTACAAGGCATGGTTGCCCTCAAGTTTACTGTTAGATAACGGGAAGAACTTTAACTTGGACGTGGTGAGAAAGCTGATGAACTTAGTTTGGGTGAAGCAGCAGTTCACTACCCCCTTCACCTCATCATCTAATGGATTGTCAAGCAAGTTAATGGAACCTTAGGAGGATTTTGAGTAAGATGGCCCTCAATTACAAGTCAAGATGGGATCAGTTGCTGCCCTCAGTGTTTTTGTATTACTGGTTGAGCCACCACTAAGTCATTGTATGTCCCCTTTCAAAGCCCTGTATTGGCAAGAGGCATCTCTGCCGATCCTCCTAGCACTGATCTTCCAGCATACTGGAAGAACATGCCGCCTAGAAGCTACCTGCAGGAGTTAGATGATGAGCTCACAAGAATTCATTTAGAGGCTTCAAGCAACTTTAAAGCGACCATCCCTCAGAGTCAACAGGAGAGTCAGAGATGAACTAGGCTACTAAAGTTCAGCTTAGGAGACATGGTTCTATTTTACCACCTGCAGGGAACACAACCAGAGAATTTACAGGCTATTTGGACTGGGCCTGCCACTGTCTTAACAAAAATAGGAGAAGAATACTCCATTTAAGATGATGAAACTAATGTTGTATTCATTAAACTACATGCCCAGAATCTCTAATAATTCCCCAGATCTCATCTTGGGAGGTGAAGTGTCACAGATGAGGTTGCAACTGGTTCAGATCAGTCCTTGACCAGTGGAATAATAAGAATTGACCCCAAGATGATGGAGGTACAGGCGACCAACCCACCATGGATGGGGGTGAATGAGCCCCTTTTATAGATTTGAGCAATCAAAATTCATTTCAGTAATATCAGGATAATGGCATGCGAAATAATTTTTGCCCTAATGAGCCAGAGGATTTAATTTATAAAGATGACGATGCCTCAAAATTTAGTATGAAAATCAACCCCTTATATACCTTTGGGGACCAAAATAATTTGCATTCCACCAATGATGATATGATGAGCAGACTAAATTATGCCAGTGAAGGCATTTGAGGCTCAAATGTTAATATTAAAAAATTAGGCAAACATCCAAATTTTGGAGTCAGTCAAAACCATGAAGCGAGGTGCATCATAGGAGCACCATCCCTTGACCCTGATGTTGACCAGAGTATTACTAAATTTGGTACTCAACCAATTTCACAAAAAGAGACAGTTGCCTAACACCCAGAAGTGGAAACTAATGAAAAAGCCCCTGGATAGCTAGGTTCATGATAACCACTGCAAGAAGAAGCTCACAACTACAGGAATTGTCCTAAATGGATGAGGCCACTAAATTAGCAGTTAAATGATTTTTAACAAGAGGATCTTGAAAATTACCATATTGAAACCCATATTCCTAATTTCTTTACAATAGTTCTTTCATTTTGTATCTTGAAATTTCCTTGAATTATAGATTACTTTGCTTTTTATCTCAATAAAAAACCTTTCCACAAAAATCGCAATTTTATACTTTAATTGCACTTATAGTTGACTAGTTAAATTCATTGTTAGTAGCCAGTCTAGGATTAGCCAAATATACAGAAATACAAAAACCAGTCTGAGATCTGCACTGTTTGGAAGAAGATAATCTCTAACACAAATACCTTAGAGCTAAGCTTCCAAGGGAGAAGTTGAATTGTTTCCATTGAATCCCATGGGCAATGTACAATGAATATGTCTAAGAGTTTAACAAAAGATTTGCTATGGGCGTGAACATTTTACTAAATCAATTGATGCTACAAGGTGTAGCTTAAAGAGAGAGTCTGCTCTATGATAATGAATGTTATCTTAGCATAGATTTTTTGAAGCCTAATCTGTTCAAAGTAGACCCCTGAGCAGCAAGTCACCTCACATAACTTTGTGAGTCAAGGTTGGTGAGCTGACTTCATGAAACTCTAATACATAGATACTTTAATAAAGGCAATAGTTTATTATAAATTAACAATTTAGGTAGTAAGTTCTAATTTGAATAGCAAGTCAATTTCAATCTAAACTAGTATAATTCTTATATTTGTGACTCTTATTGTCATGTGTAATTTAGAATAAATTGAATTTTGTTCAGAAAGTGAAGCTTTGAACTTGGGTTGCAATTTGTTGCTCCCTTCCATCTCTAGTTATTCAGGCTTAGGTAAAATATTTTCATATCGTTGAGATTTTGGTCCTGGCCATTAAGGAGTGAGGTAGTTGCCATCATACGTTAACAATGTCATTAATCTTAGCCAATCAGGCAGAGGTAAAATATTTGAACTTTTTATAACCCCTGGAAGCCTATAAGAGGGATTTTCAATTGCAAACTCCTTTCCTATGTAAGTGAGTATAGATATTATATATTTTTAAACTTTAATTATTAGATTGCTAATAAGGTAGTTCAGGAAGGGAAATTTGATGGTTGGGTTGATGCTCCAGAATTCTTTGCATGTGAGCAGATATTGTAATATCCAACAAGTATTATAAAAGGGATGTTTTTGTGTAAAAGTTAAACATGTTATTTGTGCAATATATATTCAAGTAACGTTGACAGGACTAATATAAACTATATATTTTTGTACAATATATGTATTTTAAAAGGTCATTTTAGAATTTTACTGCCAATGAAGCATCCACATAGTACAAAGGCTTAAATTAAAATATTTATAAAGAGAAAGGTCAATAGAATCAAATGCGCTACATTATGCATTTGCTTTTAAAAAATCATCATGTTAAGTAAACAGATTGCTATACATATTCACAGGCCATACAAATCCTTCAAGCAAGACAATGCAATTTTTTTTAAAAAAATAGGATTTATGGTATTTTTAATAATATGTTGTGATAGTTATAGTGACCTTTACTATGAAGTGGTCTAGCTAAGCCAGTTAAAACTTGTCCATCTACAGCTCAATATAATGTAGTAGGAGTCTTTAATTTTTATATTAAAGAAAATAATTAATTTTTTCTTTATAATTAATGGGATTGATCATTTATACTTATGGAACATCTTTTAAATCAAATAAAGATGTTAGATACCTTCAAGATGATTGGAGTAACTTCATATTGAGATTCGATATCTCAGTCAAATGATAATATAAAATTTATGTTGGGGATTTCCAATTCTTCAATTGACTGATGTAAGACTCTTTGGTGTTATTGGCCTCCTATGATGGATGAAACCAAGCAATACAAAATGACCAAGCATTTTGAAGGGGCTGGGCCCTCATTAAGAAGGTCAACTAAATCTAATAAGTGCTCTAACAGATCTGACCATCATAATTATTTTATTAATGATGATAATCAGCAACATTGGTCATCTGTTGGGAAAGATCTTACCTTGGGTGCATCAAGGAAATCCTTGTGAAAACCCACTAAATTTTCCCCTATAAATATCTCTAATTTTTAATTAACAAAGTACCAAAAATCTTGTCTCACGTAGCTTAATTTTGGTCTATCTTTTACTGGATTCAGTACTTCCAATAGTAATTTACTATTGCAATGGAACTGATAACTTCATTGTAATTGACTCGATCTTTGCTAGAGCCATGGAACTAATAATTTTGTAGCCTTAGTAGTGCCTGCTTATAGAATTTCTCACAAAATTCCAATACTGGTGCTCCCTGAAAGGTCTGCTTCTGAGGTTACCTGGTGAAAACATACTTTCACGCCAATGAATTTGTCTAGTGATGAGAGCCCCTCTTATGAGGAATCTATGTTTATTACCCAATGGGTACACTCCAACAGGCAGGATCTGCCTTCTGCTACTACCATTAATCTGAAATTTCAAGCTTCCTTCGGACTTGGCCATTGAAGGCCTGGACCAAAATAAATATTAGATTCAAGCTGTGAATGTATAGGAGACTGTCAAAGGCTTGATATGGGGAGCCATCCATCCTGGTGCTCACCCTAATCGTGACTGAGCATCTAATGTTACAACTAATATGGTGGACTTATACAACAGAGCGGTGTTACAGCCTACCAACGTTGCTTGGCTAGGACTGAACAGTACCTCCAGCATTATGTCCATCCTGCTATTCACCATGTACTCCAGATTTTGGGGTTGCATCATCTCGAAATCCAGCGCCAGTTGACTCTGGCCCAACAATTTCACTCTCAGCTATCCTCATTCTATGAGACAGCGTCTAACTTTGGAAGGGATAATTGGGAAGCTATTCTCAATAATTGACAAGAAATTAATAATATCCATAACCAATTGGTGAGCATTGACAATGGAGTTGTGGTATAAATTGGACAAGAAGAATCTCAACAAGTTAGCGATGTCACCAATCCTATTCACCACTGTATCACTTTCCTGGAGGCTGAAATCTCATCCAAATGGACCAATTGTGGGTCAAGCATGATAAGCGCTTTGTTGAGCTTAATGAGTTAGTCCAACATCTTGTTCAAATGGCGGGTAATGTCAGCGAAGGTGTACCTGGCCCTGTTGGTCCTCCTGGACCGCTGGGACCACCTAGTTCCCCATTGGTAATCCTGGGACCTCTGGGTGAATGTGGTCCTTCTGGTTTAATGGATCAACAAGGGCTACCAGGACCAGCAGGTCGAGATGAATCACAAGGACCTCTGGGACCTCCTGGTCCCCCTGGTTCCTCGCTTCCAATGGCCAATCAAAACATTCAAATCTATTAGCTTCACAAGTTCAAGTGTTGGAAACTCAAATTTGAGCCCTAGCTCAAGGATGTTTCTTATCCTTGGAAGGCCTTCCGACTGACCCAGACTACTCCTTAATCAACTTACTGGATGGTATTGAGAATGTGCATCATCTATGCAATGTAAATCAAACTATGCAAGATACCCAGTTCACTACATTGACCGCGTCCATTGACTAGTTAACTGCTAAATGTGAAGTACTTGAGGCTAAGCAAGCTGAGATGATTACTGCAATTTCTAATTTAAACTGAGCGCCTACAAATGACCATCTTAGTCAATGGGTTCAAAATCTACAAGATGACTTGAACCACTTAAGATAACAGGTTGATCGATTTTCCCCTGCTGCCCAATTTACAGAGTCTGAACCCTCCAAGTCTGAGCTGGTCAGGGTATCAGGTGTACATGTCTTGAGTACAGAAAACACCCTTTTCAAACCTACCTTTAAGGATAAGTTTGAACCGGGTGAAGGAAGCATCCATTATTTTCTTTTCATGTATGAACGCGCCATGGATAGGGCTACTGATCAACAGAAGGTCCGTCATATTACCTCTTGCTTAAGCCAGTTTGCGCAAGAGATCATGGTTCCTCATCTAAAGGTCTGTACTACTTGGGCTCAAGTGAAAACCGCCCTCATCAAGGAATTTGGGAGCGACCAAATCCTCTCCAACCAAAAGCAGGCCTTTATGAATATTCAAATCAAACAAGGAGAGTTTGTCAAGGATTTTGCAAAACGATTCTACCATGAGGCCCAAACTCTTGTCACTTGCGACTAAATTACTGTTGACAATGCTATATTGGCCATAATGAGTGCATTCGCTTATTGCACTCAGTTATTATTACATCTGAAGTCCCTAAAACAAAACTTCAGCTCCATTATTGACATTAAAGAAGCACTTATGGAAATCCCTAATGGGGTGGTACATCCAACCTCCTCTAGTAACCCATGTTCTCACATCCATTCAATGCCACCTAAACCTAAATCCAAGGTGAAGAAGGAGCTGTGTACTTATTGCTTCTCTTGGGTCATGTGGTGTCTCAATGTTGGAAAAAACAGGCAGAGGAGTCGAAAAAAGAGGAGTCAGCATAGGGCACGAGGCTCCCTGTGCTGACCTACCTCAGGTGCCTCAGTCAAAATCTTTTGATTCTTCTACCAATTGTTATGTGGTATCCGCTCCTAGTGAGCTTGATATACCTGATGAGTTATCCAACAAATACACTATTTCTGCTTATGCTTCTTCTTATACTTCTAATTCTATTCCATTGATTAATCCCTCAGTGTTTTCTATCCCAAACTTTGGCTCTGATGTGACCCAGGTGGAAGTCATTGTGCATAAGGTAAAAGTTTTGGCTATCATTGATATGGGCTCACCCATCAATGTAATCTCATCCAAACTTATGAAGAAGATCAAAGTTGGCGCCAGACTTAAACCATCCCTAAGATTACAAAACTGCTGGACCTTCCTACACTAAATCTATAGGAGCCTATTTCTCTCTTCCAATGTGCTTTGGGAAGCTGGTTGTGTCTGCCCTTGCAGTGGTATTGGATAACAACTGCTACGATCTGCTCTTGGAAACTAAACTCACCAATTTTGATGCAATCATCAGTCTTAAGGACAAATACCTATCTTTAATTGGGTACCAGGTACCTTTAATTCTACATGATGTTCCTAATACCAAAGGCAAACTTAAGTAACGTGTCTGCTTACTAGAATACCCCACTTCTATCTCATGTCTCAAATACCAAATCCTGGGTCCAAGGACTATACTTCCACCTCTTTCAGTTTGTGCCACTGAAGGGAATGCCACTATATTCTCACTCTCTGATTACCATTCCCCCTAAAGCTCAAGTCATCATTGATACGGGAGTTCAAGTATTTGTACCCAGTGATCATGTGTTAGAGATCTTTGGTAACCCAAATCCTTCTCATTTGGAGGCTTTACCTTGCCCTGGCATACTTGATCCTGCCTATGATGGAATTGTTTTGGTTCTATTGACTAATCTCATTTCTCAACCATTGTGATTGAATCACAATAATCCCATCGCCTATGTGAGGCCTACTCCTGTGAGTGACTTATTGTCCATCTCGGGATGTGGAGATCTATGTGGATTTGGACTGGAAGATCCCCCTAACATTGCCAGAATTGATGTCGAATTTGGGGATTCACTCACTTCAGAACAACAGCTGGAGGCTGAGGCTCTGATTGAAGAATACGCAGATATCTTTGCTCAAAGTCCTGGAGATTTTGGCCTAATGAAAGAGGTACAGCATCAGGTGAAAACTGGGGATACTCCCCTTATCTGAGCTTGACCATATTGCAAATCCAAAGTCAAAGAGGCTCAGGTCTCAGTGGAGCTGAAACAACTTCTCGACGCTGGACTATTAACGCCTTCTAAAAGTCCCTGGGCTTCCCCTCTACTACTCATCTGAAAGAAAGATGGGGGCCACCAAGTAGTTGTGGACTATTGTTGACTCAATGCTGTTACTCAGAAGGATTCTTATCCTCTTCCTTAAATAGACGATTCCTTGAGGCTATTGTCTGGGTCCCAATATTTCTCAGCTATGGACCTTGCAAGCGGTTATTGGCAAATTGATCTTGCACTGGAAGAGCGTCAAAAATGTGCTTTAATTTCTAGTGAGGGGCTATTAGGCCCACTCATATGCTGCAGGGGCTTTGTAATGCCCCTTCTACGTTTCAACAAGCCATGGATGGCTTGTTTTGGGATTTAAAGCTTTCTTGTGTTTTAGTTTATCAAGATGATGTTACTGTTTTTTCACGCACTTTTAATGAGCATTTGGCTCATTTGAAGGAAGATTTTGGCTGACTGCGTCATGCCTCACTCAAGCTTAAACCATCAAAGTGTGCCTTTTTTAAGACTGAGATGGAATTTTTAGGGCATAAGGTTAATTGTGAGGGCATTTTACCCTTATCTAATAAGGTACACGCTATTTCAGACATGCCTGTTCCCAAAAGCTTGCGTGATATTCGAGTGTTTTTAGGGAAGGTTGGTTATTACTGACAGTTCATTCCCCAATTTACAGAGATTGCAGAGCCGCTAGTTTACCCTTTTCGTAAGGAAGTCCCCTAATTATGGGAAGAATCTCAGCAGCAATCCTAAGATCTGTTGTACCAAGCCTTAATGATTGCACCCATCTTATCCCATCTGACTTTTCAAGACCCTTTATACTATTTACTGATGCCAGTGATATTGCTATTGGAGCCATTCTGGCTCAACATGATACCAATCTGGTCGATCACCCCATCACATACTATAGTAAAACTCTTTCTAAGGCTGAACGCAATTATACCATTACTGAGAGAGAATCCTCGTTGTTTTGGCTGCTATCAAGCACTTCCGCCCTTATCTATATGGCAAGCATTTCACCATTGTGACGGATCACGCTTCCCTGAAGTGGTTGCAGCAAATGAAGGATCCTGATGGGTGCTTAGCCAGATGGGCTTTGAAGCTCCAAAATTACGATTTTACCATTCAACATCGCGCTGGGGCTATACATCAAAACGCTGATGGCCTTTCTCAATTGCCTATCTTGATGTTATTTTCTACAGAGGAGGATCGCATTTATGACCTGATTGGTAGACCTGAGCTCTGGTTCCATTAATCTAAGGATGTTATCTCGAAGTTACAATTCTTAACCAAAGATACTCAGGTCAAAGATGGAGCACTATATAAAAGGTCAGGATCTAAGTGGTTGCCCTTTATTCAGCCCTCTGCGAGGGCTGACACTATCATGGAGGCCCACCAAACTGTAGATCATGGAGCTGTTGCTAAGACCCTCCAATGGTTAAAAAATCATTGTTACTGGGTTAACATGCTGGAATAATTGCATGATGTGCTGGAGTCATGTCTTAAGTGCCAAAAACAATGTGGAGGAAATCTGATATTCCAACACCAAATTGTAGGACCTTCCAAACCCTTTGCTACTGTGATTATTGACGTGGTAGGTCCTCTTCCTATGGCCACCTATGGACATCAATATATTTTGTTAGCTATTGACCATTTCTCTAAACGGAATGAAGCTATTTCAGTTTCCACGATCACCACCAAGGCTACAGCGTCATTTCTTTTTAAGCAAGTTTTCACCAGGCATGGCAGCCCAAAAGTCCTGTTATCAGTTAATGGGAAAAACTTCATTTCTCAGGTGGTAGCTGAGCTTACCAAATTCAATGGGTACCTACCAGTCCTTCACGTCCCCATATAATCCCTCCACTAATGGTGCCATCAAATGAGCAAACTGTACCCTAGTAGCCATTCTTCAAAATAATGGCTTCCAATGATCCTAGTAGATGAAACCTCTACTTACCTAGTGCGATGTTGGCCTATAGAGTTAGCTACCATCATATTATTGGAATGTCTCTGTTTAAAAGCTTTATATGTTCAGGAGCCTGTCCTCCCTTCAAGTGTACAATCTATAATTGAAGAGGCTACCCCACAAACCACTTATTTAGCAATGAGGAGACTGGCAGATGAAATAATCTGATTACAAGCATTAGCTTCAAGTTCCCTTGCAGCTACCACCCTGAAAAAAGGAACCTAGAACAACACTAGTAGACCTACATTGCCAGAATATCAAGTTGGAGACTTTTTACTCTACTACTACCATAGGCCAGGAGGAAGAATTCATAAACTGGAACCCTTATGGGCTGGTCCTTATTGTATTATCTATAGTTGGGGTGTTGAATACACCAAAGCCACTATTGATACTGGTAATGTTATCAATAGAGTGCATAGTAGGTTTCTTTGCAAATTTTTATTTCCTAGGCAAGATCTTGAGGGGGGCATTGTTGGAGATACCTCCAAGATGACCAGAATAACTTTGGATCAAGATTCGATATCTCAGTAAAATGATATTATAAAATCCATGTCAGGGATTTCCAATTCTTCAATTGACCAATGTAAGACTCTTCAGAGTTATCAGCCTCCTATGACAGATCAAACCAAGTAATCTGAAATGACCAAGCATTTTGAAGGGGCTGGGCCCTCATTAAGAAGTTCAACTGAATCTAATAAGCGCTCTAACAGATCTGACCATCATAATTATTTTAACAATAATGATAATCAGCAATATTGGTCATCTGTTAGGAAAGATCTTACCTTGGGTGCATCAAGGAAATCCTCGCAAAAACCCACTAAATCTTCCCCTATAATTATCTCTAATTTTTAATTAACAAAGTACCAAAAATCTTGTCTCATGTAGCTTAAATTTTGGTCTATCTTCTTACTGGATTCAGTACTTCCAATTGGAATTTACTATTGCAACGGAACTAATAACTTAGTTGTAATTGACTCAATCTCTGCTAGAGCCATGGAACTAATAATTTTGTAACCTTTGTAGCACCTGCTTATAGAATTTCTCACAAAATTCCAATAAAAGAGTAATAATAAGTTACTCAGATCACTAAATTATATAAATGCTTCAGTATAATAGATATTTAGTACCTTAATATATGTACCTTAGGTTGGATAATTCACAGGTCCAGTTAATTTGTAAATTAACTTGTCTTAAATAGTAAGTTTTTGAATACCTTAAGTTTTGTTGAAAACTGTTAACGTTTGAAAGCAAACAAAGCAATATTTACAATTCAAATATTCTATTGAGTTACTTTATACTCATCCAAACCACTTACATATAATTTTTAGTTTAGCACATTTAGTTAGATGTTGAGCTCATTTGATTTAGTAATTCTGATAACCAAACTAGTGATTTTAATCTGACTAAACGCTTTTCCATTTGGCTAAAACTTGGGGTGGACCCTCTATCTTTGCCAGTAACATCTATTTTGACCCACAACAACCACACATTTGATGTTATTTTGAAAACACAGTAAAGCATATGTAAAACTTGGCAATAGATAAAATCAAATAGATTTATCAGCCTGAGCGTATTTATCAGATAATTTAAGTCTAACGCTGTAATTTTGGGGATCATAAGGATAACTGGCTAGAATAATGGAAAATATGCGCTGACCACCACTAGTGCTAGGAAATTGGAAAAAAGATCCTCAAAAAAAGCACTAAAAAGTATGAAATAATTGAGAAATTATGCCTTCTCAATAAAACCCTTTTTTAAGTTAGCACCATCTTCCAACCTGACTTATAGTATTATGCTCACAAATACAAATTATATTATTGTCTGAATTGGGTCCAAGTATAAACTATAAGCAACTTGGATATACAGTGCTGAGTATATATATTATAAATGCCTATTATAAGCTAGTAAAAATATGGTGCTAACATCACAAAGGGTTTTATTAAGAAGGCATAATTTCTTGATTATTTTATATTTTTAGCGCCTTTTTTAAAGGAGGTTCTTTTTTCCAAAAAAAATTAAGAAGTTTCTTTTTTTCAAAACTAAACTCTACTCCCATTTCTTTTTTTCCCAAAAAATAGTGCATTTTTAAAAGTAGATCTTTTTCCAATTTTTATTAAAAAATTACCTAAAATATATATCCTTTTTTAACCCTCACTATTTCTCTATAAAATTAAAACTCATTATATATATATTATATATAGTATCTCATAAACAAAGTACTAATAATTCTCTACCACTTCCTCCCTGAGCTTGATTCCAGTACATGAACTTTGGGTAGAGAATGACTATGACTGAGTTGGCATTGTGCATCTTTGCCCCAAAGCGAGATAGCAATTAGTAAGGTGGTCCATGAAGTTTCTGGTCTACCATACGCCATGTATGGAGGTTTTCAGATTTAATCCTCCTTTCCCATTAATTTGAATCCCCTTCATCCTTCATCAGTGCAGTATTGTCCCCAGGTCAGCCCACCTTAAATAAAATTTAAAATTTTAATAATTTATTTATTAAATATAATTGATTTTATTGCTCAATCTATGCTAAATTTACTGAATGTCATCTATAATAATTCATTTTAATAATTTAGGTGATTTAGGGTGGTTAGCCTGACAGGTAAAACTTCTTCCACCCTAGTGCAGGTTTCAAGTTCAAAACCTGTACTGGCTAAAAAATTCTCAGTGTGGTATAATTGTCCCAAGGCTGACCCATCTCAAATATTTTTATTTTTAATAATTTAGGCAATTTATTAGTCAACATATGCCAAATTTACTGATCACCATCTACAGTAATTCATTTTATTAAATTTAGTCTATTTTACTGGTCAATCTATGCTTAAATTTCTGTTTGCCATCTAAAATAATTCAGTTTATCAAATCTAGTTGATTTTTGGTCAAATCATGCAAAACAATAGCCAACTATAATAATTTAAGCTCATCCTGCTATGATCTCATACTTGCCTGGATTTTGAAACATACCCTCAGCCATGAGACATATGTCAAAAGTTGCTTTAAAGCTATTGTTTCACCAATGCCAGAATATTTATCCAGCAATAAACATTCCCAAAATTGAAATCCATTGCTTCTAGTCCATTTTAATATTTTTAATAAGTTAATGGTCATATACTATCCCAATACTTACAAAAGTAAAATGGGACCTAAGTTGAAGCATCCTCTTTTCTTAAAAAAATAAGGGCATCCAAATTGGTTTAGTATTTTCAGAGTTATGCATGAACAAACATAGAAAAAAAACAAAAAATATATACAGGTTGAATTGAGAACCTTCTTTTTCAAAGTTAGTTAAAAAGGAAAATACATGCTGACTTGCTGATATGGGTTAAGATAATTTAAGTGCTTTCCATGCCATGTTGCAAAAATTTGTTAATTTGCTGCATTGCAATAGTTTTATCCAAGTTACATAAGATCAGAATCCAGGGGTTGTTGTATTGACTAGAGCCCCATGCGGGGTGGTATAGCACTGGATCACTGATACAGTGAATTCTTTATCTAGTTAGTATGTATAGATGATAGTATGATTTAAAATAAATTGTCTATATATATAGATATATATGCTAAACACTGCTTGCCATTTACAATACTTTTTTTAGAAATTTTGAGGTGGTTCAACCTTGAGATTGGGACAAATATACCACAAATATAACACACCAAATTTTCTTAGCCAGTACAGGTTTTAGTTACTATAGTTTGAAACACCACCAAGGATATAGGAGCAAATACCCTGCTAGGCTAGATGCCCTTTCTACAATACTTTTTTAATTATAAAATATGAATTATTAATCATTCAATTGTATATAGCAGTATTTAGTTGATAGTTGACAATAGAAATATGAAAGATGATAACAGTATAATAACCCATATTATAGATATATAAAGAAAATTATATTATATATATTTTTTAGATCCCTCCAACAGTTAAACTATAATAACCAAACTTATGACATATCTTTTTTAGTACTAGATGGTCCCAACCTGAGAGGGGATTCATCAATGTAACTTATGACATATCTTAATATATTAGAGGAGCAAACAAAGGCTAAAGTTTATTTTAGTTTATAACTTAAAAAACAATATTTAATATATAAAAATGATATATAGGTCTTTAATCAAAAATTATTATAGCATCTCAACTGAAAAGTTTAAAGTTATCTAAGTAATTTGACAAAACTATCAGCCACCCAGCCAAAACCATTGAACCTATTAAATTAACTATTACTGTGTAACCTGTATACTACCAAAACTACTGAGATTATTGTAATTAACCAAATAACCACCAAATGCTGGAAAACTGATGAACCAATTAAATTGACCAATTTACATGTACATGCACAGCAAAATTACAGAATAACTTTCTTAAACATGTTTTAATTAAAAATTTTTAATAGATAATAAAGTAAATGAAAATTTTAGGTAAGGAAAGTAAAATACATCCTCAAACTAAATAAGTATCCTAGTAAGATCTATGAAAATTAATATTTATTTGAGGTGGGTTATCTGGGGGATGATACCACACTAATCAAAAGGGGAAAACAAATTCTATGGAAAAGGAGGATAAATCTCATTAAACCTCCATGTGTAGTGTTATGATAGGCCAAAAAACTCTATAAACCATATTGCTATTTTCTATTACAGTTTGGGGCATTGGAGCGCAACACCAACACAGTCATAAATTGGCCCCTACCTAAAGTTCATCTACCAGGATTGAACTTGGTAAGCAGTGGTCAAAGAGTCCATATTCTACCACTGGGGTACCCTCCCTTGAGAGTTATGCAAAATTAATAAAAGTTTGGTGTATAAGCCCAACAAATACTGCCATCCCTATAACTTGCTGGTTAGTGGATTTGGGGGCCTAAAAACTAATAAAAATTGCAATAAAATGCCTTTGTTGATGGATATCCTTGTGAGAGGGAAGTCTGAGGGGGTCAGTTAGAAATCCAGAGGTCCTGGAAAACATCAACGTTTCCCATAGAGGTCTCCTGGTGGGCTCAAGAGGCCTCAACCACCAGCAGTCCAAATGGCCACTCCTTAAACTCCCCACCTCTGAAAAACCCAATGAAAACAGCAAAGAAGGTTCAAGGGTCCTTTGCAATGCTCAGGACATTACCATGGAACTACCTTGCAAGCTTTCTGATAAGCAAACAATAGAATGACGGATTTTTTAAGTCCCAATCTTAGGGAAATCTATCCAATCTACAATTATTATAGGAGTGAGAAAAAATAATGTGAGATATCTTTTCAAATGAGAGCGAGAAAAGACTTCCAATAAATGTTAAAAGATGTGCTTTTAGCCCTCTTTTTTCTACTGGAACCCTAAAGCTCTCTCAGGTGTAATTTAACCCATTTTCACTGTTTATATATTGAGATCCAAAGAGAAAAGCCGTGAATCTTCAGAAACACATTCACTTGAAGGTGTAAAGTACTGCAAATCAGACAAAGTCAATGGTTGAAGAAGAGAAATATTTGCAAGTTTTTGTGCACAAGAGAGTGCCACATAAGGGTACCAGTTTTTTTGAGTATGATGGGTGGGATGGAGAAGGGGACCCAAGGTAATGCCATCCAATGTCAAACCTTGGCACATACCAATGGTGAGCGCATAGGCTGGAACTAAAGCATCTGCTTTATAGAAACTCTGAAGAAGCGGCTAGGAAGTGATATTTGGACATCTTTCTCAAAGAAGGGTCTTACAGGAACTTTCCTAGGAGGTAAGTTTGGATTTAAAACTACTTCTTCTGCCAAAAGTTTCACATACATAATGTCAGGCAAGGTTGAGGAGATTTTTACAATATATAAAAGATTACTTTTAAGATTGACTTGCTGATGGAGACAATGGTGAGGGAACTGAATCTAACCACATGTCCAAGTGATCCATTAGCCTGTTATCATGACTGACTAATATTCTTTGTACACATTACAGGTGTTCCAATAGCAAGTTCCAGCAACATGGAAAGTTAATCAGTTAAATTATCATGCAAAGTGTGGAGACTTAAACGCTCAATTTGTGATAATGTTGATCTTCAGCCAGCTGTAACTATTGCTTCAAATTGATATGGAATGGTGTCATATGTTTGGGAAAAAGATCAGGAGCAGGCAGAGTTAAATGCTACTTTAAGAGAATTTGAGGTAATGAGGATGGGGGAGAAACCACATAGATGTTTTTGTTCAAAGTTAACTATAAGCTGATGGTTGATAACCTCCAAATCACAATGAGTAGCAGTTCCTAAACTAATTCATGATAGAATGTTCTCAAACTGGAGGTCTTCAGCATGCTGCATAGCAACAATAAGGAAACAAGAATAGTTAATTCCTTGAATAAAACAGGTAACCATCAAAGGAAGCTGGGCTAGAATGCAGCTTGGGCTGTTTGAAGAACAAATCCCCATTGAGGGTTAAGCTGAAGCCAGTCATCACGAAAAAGAATGTGGACAACTCCTGCAAGTGTTGTGGGTTTCTCCTTTAAGTGGGAAAGCATTGATCAATTGTCTCTAACAGATTTTGAGACAGCATGCTAGCTTCATCAATCATAAGAAGCTTTAGATCAGCAAATTGCTTAATCTGTTTAACTGTGGGACAGGCTGACCGTGGATTGCCAAGAAGAGTAAGGGAAAAAAGCTTTATGAACTGTAATCCCTTCATCATTCACTGCAGCAATTCCCATGCTAACACATACCATCACACTATTTGGTTGTTTCCAAAGCTGAGCAAGTAAAAGCAGAGCTTTGATAACATGACTTTTACCAACTCCTGCATTTCCACCAAGCCAGCCAATAAACTGTGATCTCTGATCCATTAGTGGAATGGATAGTTCACATCCTGCAGAATTGGCATATGCTCTTTAAACAGATACCCAGAAGCAGCAAAAAATGCTTGGTGCCGCATTTGGTTCAGTCTTATAAAGCAGGGTACTTGAATGAGGGTTAGATACTCAGGAAATTCTTCAGATGCACCCAATGATGGCAACCATTCTGTTTGTTAACATGCAGTTTCTAGTCTTTGCACAATAATAAATTCACATAAGGAAAATTCTGATAATAGTGATTGAGGATTAGAGTCACTATTAGCAGCAGAAATCTGTTCATCAAGCTCAATCAATCTTGCATCAAAGGTGCTCAAATCCACAATATGATCAAATTTTTGTTCTCTTATATTAAGATTAGAAATAGAGTTGTGAACAACATCATTAACATTGCTAAGGCCTTCAAAACAGTTTCACAATGCATGTCTAATTCTACCATAGGTAGGTTAGTGTCATCATGAACTTCATCAAAATATGAAATCCTTTGACTTTGGATGCTCTTGTTCTCTTTATCAGAAAATAGATCATTAGGGCCATCTTTATCCATATCTCCAAATGGATGACAAGCAAGTATGTTCTCCTCGGTTTCAGTGTTTATTGATTCAGTTGCCCTGCGCTTACCAACATAGTAATCCTTTGTGTGAGCAATGTACCATTTCATGTCAGGAGTTTGCACATATACTTTAAATGCTTCTTCTCAAGTTGTGCCTTGTTTTAAATCCTTAAGTTGACGGAAAGGTTTATGAAGAATAAGAATAGTTTTTAAATAGCGTTCACGTTCAGATTCTGTGATATTTGAAGCTGCAATATCAGGAACACATCGTCCAAAAACATTGACTCAACAGTACATAGTTTGCTTTTTCAATGTTTGGGAGAAGGCAAGGGGATGATCTTCAGTGAAATGCAATTGATCTCCACCTTTTATCCATTCATAGTCTCTTATAAATTTATACAAACTCAAGTTATCAAGCTCCTCTTGTCAACAACATAATCTGTTTCAGCAGTCAACGTGGCAAAATTTACATCTCTAATTGAAACAAGGAATGCCTCAATTCATCTTCAGTTTGTAGAGCATTGAAAACTTGGTTGATGAAAAGGTTTACAAAACTGTGAGATTCATAAAAAGGACTCCAATGTTGAATGTAAAAGTATGCCATTATAGCAGAAATTTCCAGCTTTCTTATAAAGGGAGTTTAACATAGATTGATATGTGATCTCCCCTTAGAATTTTCATCTAAATCTTGATTTGATTCAACTTTACAGTGTACATGTCTGTCAAAAGCTGATAGATGCAGAGCAGCCATGTTTTCAAATTGGTTTTGGTCCTTGGTTGTATACTTCATTGCATAGTATGTGACATCAGAAACATCACCCCCAGCGAGAAAATGAATATCATGGTTCATTTTGAATTTGGCTGCGGCCAATGGTGAATACACATTTATTTATTCATTACCCACTCTCATTTGGGGAATTATCATAATATCTACTATGGCAAGGACATTATGGGTCACTTGTGGAAGCAAAAACCTGCAAATACTCCCAGAGGATGTCTGGGAAGTCTTTTTAAAGCAGAACTTGCTGTGAGCCATTAATGACATTGATATTACAAGAGGGTGAATGTCATTTTAACATTTTCATCTTCAAATTAATGAGATAAAGGGTCAAAAAGTGGTAAACTTTCACATGAATTTACAAGATGTTAAATCTATAAAAAATTAATTTCTTGATTAAAGACCCCATTAAAATTGGCATGTGCAAATGCTGTTTCTTGCAACAGGTCTTCACTAGCATAAAATAACTGACAAGACTTTTCTTTCTCATTGCAAACACTTTTGCAACCTATTCAATTAAAGACTAAATCTAGTTTGATAATCTCATAGAGGAGATTAGTCTGCGCCCATGTCTGAGAGCAGTTGGGCAAGCAAGGCAAGAGGAGCAGGCGGAAGGCCCGCGGCCTCTAACGTTTGAAAACGCCCTGGAGAATCCGGCAGAATAGAAAAAAAAACTAAAAAAACTGGCAGTCACAATTTCCCTGGAGATACTCGCGTGGCAAGCACGATGAAACCAGTACATCAACACGCCACACTCCCAGCCACTTTCATCGGTGGAATTCAGAGTCTGTGTGTATCTGGACATCCAAAAAACGGCCTTATGGGAAAAATTTTGTGAAGATGTACACAAAATTTTCCTGACCGTGGTGTACATTGCACCTCACTCCATGTCACGCAGTCGGCTGGACCTAGGCTTTGAAAGCAAAATAGCAGCAGATGAGGCTGCAGCGGTGCACATAGTGGTTGACCTCCCCAAATGGCAATGGGTTATCGAAACCAAATGCACCAGATGGACAAAATCAAACCAAATTTTCCTCACGTTTGAATTTTTGCCTACTATGGTAAAACGTGACATTTTTGAGCAACACCTGAAAGATGGTCTCACCATATATGGCGAAATACAATCTTTCAAAATGCAACGTTTCACGCTGATGCCACACCTGTGCACCGGCAAAGCCATCGCAGTTCTGACCCCATCTGAGGAGATCGTGAAGGACCTAACCCAGATCCCGCACTCCACCTTTATTGACATCACAGGGCATACCACCCACCCATTCCGGGTAGCCGTAGACAGCGCGCCCCCCATTTGCACCCACTGTGATGCGTTTGGCCATAAGGCACACGCATGCCCCATCAAGGAGGGCGTCACATTCTGAGAGCACCCCTCAGCGGCCATGGCCAGCGGAGAGGCGCACTATGAACCAACCGCAAGCACCAAGGAGGCTTTCCTGTGGGGAGCACAAGGCTGCTACCTATGTGGTAAAGCCCATCTCCCCACAGGAGTGGAAGAAGGCCAAGCAGGCCTATAGGGCCATGGCCAAGGAAGCGGCCAAGGCCACCACCACCATCCCACACTCACAACGCCAGGAGGACATGGAGACCTTCGCGGCAGAAGCAACTTGGGAATCTATCACCCAATCAGATTGAAATGCCCATGCTGAGTGGGCCACTCAATCTGAGGATCTGATGGGAGATTTGATCTCACCCAATCGCTGCACCCAAGCTCCAGTCAAAACTGACTTGGTACCTATTCCAACCAAAAGAAAATTTTTTGCCCCGCTCAACAGTGCACCAAACTTATCTATACCGCAAAAAATTCGTCCGATGTCAGGAAAACAAAAAGTGAAGGCCAAAGCCAATGCAACTCTTTCCATAAAAATTAACAAAAACCCCAATAGTGTTGCTGCTAACACCTGCGCTGCTGTGAAAGCCCGTGGGGACCTGGAAGAGGCTGGTGGGCCCAGGGGCCCACCCCTCACACCTAAGGTGTGATGGGGGAAACCTTCACTCTAGGGATGCTGAATATTGGACTCAAGCCCTCCCCATCCTGGGCTAGGAAACTGAGTTTTTTACAAAACAATTTACCCGTGAATATCCTGGCCATCCAGGAATCCCACTGTCCACAAGGTTCCAAGGAAGCTTGGAAAACAATTCTCCTA
Source organism: Massospora cicadina (assembly GCA_022478985.1). Taxonomy (NCBI): domain Eukaryota; kingdom Fungi; phylum Entomophthoromycota; class Entomophthoromycetes; order Entomophthorales; family Entomophthoraceae; genus Massospora; species Massospora cicadina. The sequence goes on from JAKSZP010000196.1 coordinate 147,292, forward strand.
CCATCCCTATCCTTTTGGTTGAAGCACTGTGGGGTGCTAATTCAGAAAAACAATTTTTTCAAATTCACATCCTCAGAAACATTCCTAAATGACCGAGTGCTTGTTGTCACCTTCTTGTGGGCTGACGTTTCACACACAATTGTCAACATTTATGCCCCAAACGGTGCACATGAGCATCAGGAATTTTTCTCATTGGTCAAATCCCTCCCGCTACCCCCCAATTCTTTCCTAGTTGGTGACATGAACTGTTGGCTAACCTCACCAACGGACTGGTGGCTGCCCTCACCCCATGCCCCACAGGGTCATGTAGAACTACGCGTTCTAAAAGCCACCCTTGGGTTAATGGATGCGCTGCCACGACATGCCCCACTGCTCAAAAACATGACGCATCCCCACGTCCACAACGGCCAATTAAGGTCCATGACCCGCATCGACCTTATTCTAATGCCAGTGAAATTCCAACCCCACATCTCCCACTTCAAAACAACGAAAATGGAATTCTCTGACCACCAACTGGTCTTGATAACATACCACTTACCCGTCACAGTTGCAAAGGCCCCACATTGGTGCAAAATTCGCCCCCCCCCTGAGCTCGCGTCGCCAGGATTTTCCATGTGGGTGGAAGAGGCAACTTTGGTGAAATCATTTGTTGCACCGTTTTGCGCGGACCCCATTTCCACATGGACAACTTTTAAAGAAGACACCATCCGCCACTATCGCCATCTCTCATCCAGACACTCACGAGCCACATCAGCAGTTATCTCACGCGCGCTGGCAGAATTGGCCCACTTGGAGTCCAACATTCCAGCCACAGGATATAGCCCTGCATGGGGCCAGAAGTGGGTGGAGGCAGCCGCCCCCCTCAACGCACTAGAAAGGCAACACAAACATCAGTTTTGTGTCCAATACAGGGCCACACGCATCACTGAAGGCGACAAGTGCACCACATACTTCTTTAAAAAAAATTTTCACCACGCCAGAGCGTGACCTGCACACAGGTGCAAAAATCAGATAATTCCATTGCAGACACACCGGCCAAAGTGGCAATCGAAATGCAAAGATATTACTCAGAGTTACACCAAGCTGAACCAATTCAGCTGGCCAAAATGGCGGAATTTCTCAACTGAGCTCATATCCACACCATTTTCTGATACCCAGAAATAATGAATTTAATTACTCCGAACAAATTATGGACAGCCATTTGTGGTGCGCCAAACCAAAAATGCCAGGCCCAGATGGTATTCCATATGAGTTCTACAAAAAATATTTTAAATATATA